>APFE030484942.1:3937-35574 GCA_000404065.3 Pinus taeda
TCTCTTTGGGATTTAGCTTTGTTTAAGGGATGATTTTAGGCTAGATATGATGCACATGGGTTTTAATTTATTTGGTGGGATGGTTGATTTATTCAGGCAGAGTTGGCATGCAAAGTGTAAGAAGTTCAAACCATTGGGAATGGAGTCAAGGATTAATGGCTACTGGGTGTGTTTTCTTTGGAAAAAGAGAGGAATACAGAGCAAGATAACTACACATGGAACAATCTTTAATGCTAGAGCAAGGATGAAATGGAGGTCAGGGGATGAGAGGCAATTAAGGATCTTTCATTCCGCCAAAGAGGGAAGGTGAATGAATAATATCTAGGAGCAATGAAGAATTCCTAGACAACATTCATAAATGAGAGAAATAGCTTAAACATGATCAATTAAGTATGCATATTCAACACTAGTTCAGAAGAAAATATTAAGAAATCACAGAAACTGAGCATAGAGTGCTTCTAAGCAAGTTCTAAGTTATTCTTTCTTTCTGCAACTTGGATCATGACACATAGGTGATACAAACACATATAAACTGAAAACAGAGGCGAAAACAAAAACTTATTGAGCCATGTAGAAGCGTTAGAATTCTGAAACAAGCTCTTTATGCCATCAAAACCACAACCAGCAGTTCATAACAATGCATTCCAGCAATCTTTGATTATAGAACTCCTAAAATCTACTGCGCAAGTCTCTCCAGAGTAATATCAACCAACAAACCCTTATTACATTGTTCAGGGTTGTATTTATAGGCAAAATATCTACAAAAATAGATCTGATAGAAGATCTGAGGAAATAACTGCAATTAACCTAACTTCTCTTGCAAGTAATGTAAAAAATATTTATTTAATGCTGCGCTAGGGGCAGCTGCTTCAAAAAATGAGGCTATGTGGCGTCCTTTGGTAGCTCTGCTGTCCAATCCATAATCACTGTGCCTTCAATCTCTTATCTGCACCTCTTAGTCGTTTCTACTGCTCTTAGGTGGCTGTGATTCTTATTAAATCTGATCTGACTCGGCTTTAATGGCCTTTAACTCTATTATGATACTCTTTAACTGGTCAATTCGCTCCTTTCTGTTTCTTTTGGGCAAAAATAACTGCTGCAAACCATGCGCTAGACTGAGGCTTTCCATTTTGGCCATTTTTTCTTAGCGATGCGCGATTAGCGCTAAGCACTAATCGCGGATCAAAAACAGTCCCTGATTTTCATTCCGGGCTTCCTAAGCAGCGATTTTGCCTTTCGCGCTTTTTTTTCAGTGGTGACATCAGCATGACGTCAACAGTGGGACCCAGTACAGCAGATGACGTCAGCAGGGTGATGTGGTAGGGTGACATGGCGCTTATGTCACGCAGGGGGAAGCGATATTCGGTTTCATGGCGCACCGCTTTTGTGCACAGGTGGTTTGGGAGGAGGGGGCTCTGCCACAGTCGAGAGGGTGATGTGTGGCGGGATTATGACGGAAAAACCGCCCATCTCCCAGACGCTAACCATCGATAGGTTTGGAGGGGAAAAGATGCGCCCACCGTAGATCTAGGGCGCAGGCAATCGGACGGATGGCAGAACAGAGAAGGTGGTGGAAGGATAAGGGGCGGGGCCCGCGGCGTCTTTATTAGTTATTTAATTTCGGCGAGGGGGGGGGAACTTTAGGAAAGTGGGTTTGCGGGATTATGAGCGAGCGGGTCAAAATATTTAAATGGGGGACTTTAGGATAAGGGCGGAACATGGGTCTTGTAAGTTTAGGGTTGAGGGGGAATGGTTGTTAGTGTGACCAGATGTCAGAGTAACTCCAGTTAGGAGGCAGATGGGTTAGTAGGAGCTCCAGATGGACTACTGCCTCCCAGACATAGAAGAATATGGCTATAGTGCCAAGGAAGGGTTACTTAATATTTTTGGGATTCTATATATTTTTCGCATAGTAGGGGAGAGGAAATGATTTAGGGAGCTAAATAATAAAGTTAGGAGTTAATATGAATCCGTGAGGTGAAGTGTAGGGGAAACGTTAAGCTTTGTGAACTAAAAATTAGTTTATAGGGGGTTAATGAGCTGCGGAGAAATGACTGTTGCACAAAAATGTGACTTCTCTTAACTGAAGAAAGTCAAAGGTTGACTTGGCTTTTCACCAAAATCGAGTGATAACAGGACTGGTTAGGCAGATCCCAAGGTCCTCAAGGGGATGTTAGTGAGAGATTTGGGAGATAAGAAGAAGGGGGAGTTAGAGATGCCTTGCTTGATCTGATCAAAATGAAAAAGTGCCTCAAAACTGTGATCTAGATAAATATAACACTTGAAAACATGAAATGGATCACATAGCTTGACTTCTGCAACCACAAAACTACTTACCCAGCCTACTTTACCTAGCATTTTTTCTTCTTTTGGTTTGGGTGCACTTGAACTAGCAAACCCAGCTTTTCAACTTTTTCTTTTTTACTGTCCTCCTATCTACATCTATACTTATTTCATCTAGGGGCTTAGATTAGGCTGTTGAGCACCCTTGCTTCTCTACCTATCTGAGAATTTGCCAAGATTAAGCTGTTTGGACAGATAATGATTCTCTATATTCTACAACAGGAAATTGAAACCTAGGGAGACCAAGATTAAGCTGTGGACCTCCCTTTAACTGAAAATTCTTCAAAAGTGGAATAACTCATCAAAATTGGAATACAACAGAGGCACTTAGATTAGCACACTCTCATGGACACTTCTTTGGCCTCAGTAGCAAATATGGAACATTGCAGCATGCAAAGTATGACATATTTTGTATGTAGAAATGTTGATCATGAAAGATGAATACCTGCTATGAGCAAGAGGCTAATAGGCAGCATCTGTGCAATATTTTGGAGGAGTGAGGCTCGGGGTCACTCACCAGTCAAACTCTCTGGTTGACCAGCTAGAGGTTTGGTTGATGTGCTTGTGGGTAGTGCAGATTGAGATGGCGTGTTGGGAAACTTTTGTGATGTTCTGGGTGAGAGTTGTTCAAGTCAATTCTAAGATTGCGTAGTGTAGACTAACTAGAATGCAACCCCAAGCTCTACACAATTCTGGGCAATAGTACATGATCAGTGAGAGATGAAATTGTGCAATGCAGCTCAGCAGATGTCCGGATGTTGGAGGATGGTCTAGTCGACAGTTTCAAAAAAATGACCAAGTGTGTGAAGGAGTGACTTCGAACATGCATGGCCTCACGAACACACATTCAACATGACTTGACAACAAGACACCTCGAACCATCAAGACAACATACACTCAGTGTGACTGATCGACGGTGCAAGCGACAAGCGTGACACTTGTGATAGATCATTGAACGAATGCAGCGATGCTTGTGCAACACTATATATAATTTCATGTGTCAGTGCGATAGATTCCTACATAGCGAATCCAATGTGTACACATGAAGAGGGACCTTGTGCATAGCCAGAACATGGATGCAAGCATGACATTATGACCATCATGCAAAACTTTGTTCGATAAGTGGTAAAGCGAGGAGGGTGCAAAGACTCAACACAAGCTCATGGGATGAGCCTGAGTGCTTGCAAACATCAAGGAAAAACCAAGGAAGGCTTTGAAATTGGATGTAGGCCAAAATTTTGGAAGGTGTTATAGTCGCTACAATACTTGGTGACACACTGGTTGAATTCCAACTTCTTTGTTTTGGTCCATTGACAGCACAGGGCCTTGGTCTTTTAGGGAGTATTGAATCACTGTGCAGGTTACTTTGGCTTCCCCACTTAACCCATGGACAGACATGGTTCACCTTTTGCCAACTCAGTCAAACACAACAACAAGTTTTAGCTTGATTACAATGTTTCAAAATTAGGAAGGGTCGTTTGGATCGTGAGTTAAAAAAATTTAGAGTATAAGTTTTCATCTTTGGTGTTGCTCCACTGCCAGCAGGCCTGGACAGTACCTCGACGAAGTCTCGTAGGAACACACGCATTGCCCCACTGCCAGCGAGCCTGGTCAGTACCTCAGTGGAGTTGCATACTTCACATCTCTGTGCAAGAAGCATTTCTCTTCTTTCGCCTTTGTATTATTTTTTTAAAGAGGATTGTGCATAGGCACTTATTTATTTTTGGGGCGGGAGAGGGATCCTGAGTTATTGAGAGCAGAAGAGGTTGTTCCTTCAGAGAAGCATGGAAGACCTATGACATAGGTTTTCTCATTTAGATTTTCCCCTTCTCTATTTGTACTAGTTGGATGAGCTTGAACACATAGAGCATAAGGCTGAGTGCAGGCATGGGGTTTCCCAGTGTGGACACAGGTTCATGGTTGGACCCAAGCTTCCCTTGCAAATGTCTCGTATTTTCTGTCAAGACTTCATCAGCCGAAGGTTATAACGAAGCATAGAGAAGACAGATGCAAGAGTGGCCAAGTGTTATAGTGTCACTCGAATCTTTAGATCTCAGCCACATACTCGTTCAAAAGCCAACTCAGTAGAGGGAAACACTTATTTACAAAACCAAAAATAGCATGACATTATACAAACAAAACAAAAATAGTAAGCAAAGCGAAAAAGCAAAACAATAAGTAGTAAATAGATTATGTACATGGCGCTAACAGGAAGGTTGTCAATCCTCCCGTCAAGTGATTGCAGATGATGTGTGTGTGGGCCAAGCTTCTCATGTATAGTGTACAGACCAATCCATAGGGACTGGAATTTTGTATGCTTGCCTTTGTCTTCATGGGGTTTGTTCCATTTCAAGACTAAGTCACCAACATCGAAGTCAGTGTTCCCTGCAAACTTCTTGTTGAACCATCTCCTGATATGATTTTGGTGGAGTGTAAACTTTTCTTTTGCTTTCATCTTTTACTCTTGTAGTTTGTGAAGTGTATCCATCCTACACTGAACTGCAGACAAGGCTTTCCTTGGGATTCTTGGGACAACTGAAGAGAAGGAAAGTAGATGTTTGGTGGTAGGATGGATTCTTTACCACAAATCAGGAAGTATGGCGAAGTATTCAGAGAGGGTTTGGGTGTTACATGGTCAACCCATAAGGCATTTGTCAAGGCAGAGTGCCAGTTATGCTGCTCAGAGTAAATGGTCTTTTTGATAATGCGTATAAGGTTTTTATTCGTGGATTCTGCAAGAACATTTCCTTGTGGGTAATAGTTATATGAGTGTTTCAGCACAATACCATATTGCAATGAAAAATCATAAAGCTTCAAAGATGATAAATAAGTTGCATTATCAAACACAAGTTATACCGGAAGGCCAAAACATGAGATGATGTTCTTCTTGTAGTTTGTGAAGTGTATCCATCCTACACTAAACTAGTAGACAAGGCTTTCCTTGGGATTCTTGGGACAACTGAAGTGTAGACAAGTAGATGTTTTGCGGTAGGATGGCTTCTTTGCCATTAACTAGGAAGTATGGCGAAGTATTCAGAGAGGGTTTGGGTGTTACGCGGTCAAACCATAAGGCATTCGTCAAGGCAGAGTGCCAGTTATGCTGTTGAGAGTAAATTGTCTTTTTGATAATGCGTATAAGGTTTTTATTCGTGGATTTTGCGAGACCATTTCCTTGCGAGTAGTAGTTATATGAGTGTTTCAACACAATACCATATTGCAATGCAAAATCATAAAGCTTCAAAGATGAGAAATAAGTTGCAATGTCAAACACAAGTTATACTGGAATGCCAAAAAGTGAGATGATGTTCTGTTGGAGGAAGCTGATGACTTCCTGGTCATTCACTTGCTTGAGTGGAACTACTTCTATCCACTGAATGAAGTAATTAGTTGTTGTCAAGATGTAGCTGTGTTTTTTTTATGAGCGTGGGAAAATTTTCCCAATGATGTCCAAGCCCCATTGTTGGAATGGTTTAGTCACTGCAACAGGGTGCAACGGGGCTGTTGACCTTCGTGTTATGTCAACACATCACTGATAGATCCGGCACTTGCGGGCATAGGCATGTGCATCTTCGAACAATGTGGGCCAGTAGAAATCGACTCACATAACTTTGTGCACACTGGTATTTCCCGCAAAGTGGCCCCCGACTGGTTCGTCATGCAGATCATGAAAAACCTTCTCTGATTCATGTGCCTCTAGGCCCTAAGGAAGATTTCATTACTATGCTTTATGTAAAGCACTCCATGCACCAACTAATAGGCTAAAGCTTTAAGGCGTAGTGCCCTTTTCTGTCTCATGGAGAAGTGAGAAGGTATGGTTCCATGCTCAAGGTACTGATGCACATCTTTGTACCAAGAGTTTCCACATGCCGTGGGTGGTGCTCGCTCTACATCATACATTTCGATTTCCTGCTCCCAACCAGCGAACTCTTCTTCTTCCTCCTATGCATGGACTGCCTCATCTGCGAGACAACAGAGAGCATGACCCTTGACAGTGTGAATTGGCTTGATGTCAAGATCATACTCTTGCAAGCCTATCATCCAATTCGCGTGTCGTTCACCCACCTCTTTCTATACGAGAAGTGAGGAGACTGTTGGGTGAGGCACATAAACTATGCAATGGTTCTTCAACAAGTAGGGTCTGAAGTGTTTAACTGCCTTGTATACTGCATATGCTAGTTTGCCAATGACGAAGTAATTGAGTTTGGGTCCTTGCATGCTTGCCCTCATGAAGGAGATGGGATGTTTGTCATTCAACTCATCCTTCTGAGTGAGTACTACAGCAAGCAAGTTGTCGGAGGTGAAGGCATATAGCAAGAAATCTTTGTTGAAATCTGGGTTGTAAAGTGCAATTGCTTCTACTATAGCCTACTTGATATGGGTGAATGCATTCTTTTCCCTCTTACCCGAGCTGTAGACTAAATCCTTCTTGATCATGTCTTGCATTGGTTTCACTATCTGTGCATAGTACGAGATGAACTTCTGGAGGAAGTTTATCTTTCCCAAGAAGGATTGCATTGATTTCTTATTGGCTGGGTGAGGGATCTATGTAATGGTCCAGACTCGGTTCGGATCAACCTTGATCCCACTTCTGGCAATGATGTGCCCAAGGAGGCTCTCCTCAAACACTGAAAATACAATTTTTTGGGGATTCAAGGAAATCCTGTATTTCAGGCATCACTCAAATATTTTCGTCAGGTGGCGTATGTGGTCTGACCATTTTCTAGAAAACATAGTCGCGTCATCAAGGTATACCACTATGCTTTGTCTGATAAGTCTACAGAAGGTGATTTCCATGGTGCCTTAAAAGGTTGCACCTGCATTCATAAGCCAAAATTGCATTCGTATGTATGTGAATGTACCCACTTGGTATGGAATGTAGTTTTGAGTCGATCAGGTTCCACTACTAGGACCTGATTATATCCTGAAAACCCATCAAGTAAGGAAAACATTTCTACCCCAGATACTGTCTGTAAAATATGCTCCATAGATGAAATGGGGTAATTGTCTTTGTCCGAGGCACAGTTCAAGTTTCAGAAATCAATGCACAAGTGGATATCTTCAAAATTCTTTTGTACAGAAAGAAGGTTAGAAATCCATGTGGAATGATGAACTCGGTATATGATCCATGCATAAAATTCTCTTTCTATATGAGGGGTTCAAGTGATGGATGCACTTTCCTCAGCTTTTACTAAAATGGCTAACCCCTTCTTTGATTGGAATGACATGTTGAGTTATTCACGTGTTGTAAGTTTTTAGATCATCGTATGTCCATGCGAACACATCCAGGTATTGTTTGAACAAGCAGACAAAGGCTTGTCACTCCTGCTACTCGCAACACGTACTAAGATTGATGAACTTCGGATCTTGTTCAGTTCCCAAGTTTATCTGTTCATGCATCATGGTGGAGCTATGGGTTTTGTTGTTCCTTGGCCCCTGAAATTGGTTCTGCAAGTCACAGATCTTTTCCAAAGATACCATAGCCTTGGGGATGAGTTTTCCTTTCTTGTCATTAGCCCCAGCTTGCGGAGACTGCTCGTTCGTCAATAGTTGCACCTTCGAAGACATCAACGTTGGCCATGAAATGTAGTATCTGTTGATCATTTTCAAAAACACATAGATTAGCTATGTTATCAGGGATAGAAGGCTTGTATAAAATTTCAACAGTAAATCTATCCCTAAGCGGTGACATCCTAGAAGCTACATTTATTAAAGCATTGGCAGCTGCATTACACGTTCTTGGCACAACAGTGATATTAAATGCTTGGAAGTTAGAGATCAGTGGCCATACCTCTTGCTGGTAACTTTTTAGATGAGGTGATAAATAGTGTATCGTGTTACATACCTGCCGTACCACTATTTCTAAATCACCTACCACTTTGAGCGCAACAACGTTGAGGCTAATGGCATTTTCCAAGCTCAACATGAGTGCTTCATTTCAACAATGTTGTTCATGCACTCGAACTCCAAGCAGGAAATCAAATGTTTCCTATGTTTTGGGTCCATCAAGACACACTCAGCTCTAGAGCCATCTTGTGTCTTTGATCCATGAAAGTGTATGGTCCACAACTCATCCATACACGGACCATTCGACGCGCTTGTACTACTAATACTGTTGCTAGTGCTACTACTACTAGTATTACAATGAGCTTTACAAGTTTCTTCTCCATCAGTTGGGCAAGGAAGGAGACCCAACTACATGTCTGGTGGGGTTAGAGTTGGTTGTGCGAGATAACACCCCAGCTTTTTTCCAAGAGGCAGTTGCCGAACATGAGCTCTGCGAAGGCCATTGATTTTTTCTCGCCATTGATGGAAGTGATGTTATGCCTCATGTATCTCTTGGATAACACACAGATTTGGTTTCTTTTTCCCTGATACAAAATCCACAAGTGTGACCAGTCTGTAGCAAAATATCCATTCAACTTGCTAGACCAATCTCTACTGAGTAGTAAGCCATATGCTTCTGGTATCTCCACAACAACAATGTTTATGCACTAGTGAACTTGGTCATCATGATATATTCAGATGATCACATCCCAAAGTTCACCAATGGCACACATGTTTGATTGAGTTGGATGATCTGAACAGATGTCTTGTTCCATTGCACATTGATCTTCTTGGCAATGGAGAGTGGCATGACATTGGCTGACGCACCAGAATCAAGCAAACAATTGTGAACACTACAATTAAAAATTTCAAATGAAAGTAAGAATAGAGGGAAAACAAAGTTTTCTTATGCCATCCACATTGTGTTGAGCATAGTTGTGAGTGAACTAGGAGATGTGCTTGCTCCCTTACTGGTAGAGGTTGAGCTGTCTATAGATGTTTGCCCCAATGCACACAACAGAATATCCCGTTGACTTTGAATCTTGGCCAACTCTAAAAAATTGATGTTTGCACAAGTTTTCTTCATGTCTTCCACAATATTGTAATCTAGAATGGGTAGACTCTCCGAGATGTCGGGGATCAGACTTGTGTTCGTATTGTCTAACAGAGTGTTTTATAGTTTGTTGCTCATGGACGTACTCTTGTCCGCCACTGTCTCCTTGGGCTTGCTTTTTATTTCTTGCTTTTGCACAACTGGCGGATCAACCTTCCTTAGCAGTTCAAGCCTTTGTTGCATTTATCCAATTGTAGGGGGAGACCCTTGACTTCTGAGATTGTATCAACCATTTTGCTTTTGGGTCTGCTTCTAGGTGTTTGTCTTTTGCACTATTTACGAGCCCTGATACATGTTGATCACCCGCCCAGTGCTTGATGTCTAATCAAGTGCAACATCTTTGTCATCGTCTGTGTCTCACGACTAGTCATACAAACTACTCACTACATTTGGCATATGGTCACATACTGAGCCTGCAACTCATTTCCAATATGAACAAGACCCTTCTAGGTGCTTATCGTCATGAAATGAGAAAAATCCGTTGTGCGCGCACTGTTCGAACTGGAACACTGAGCTGGAACTCTGTGCAGTTTTAGCTGGGAAGCAATTCCTACTTGATGACATGCTTCCTTGTCTTTGTCTGGGAAGTTGGCTACTTGCAGATGTGTCAATTTTTCGTTGTTTGAGCTCAGACTCTTTTGTTGTCAAGTTCTTGACAAGAGGAGTAAAGGTTTCAATATCACTTGCTTCCTTGTCTTTACCCTTGCTCGCCGCACCCTGGGGCTTCCTACTCGCATCTTTGGAGTCCTTCGTTGTTTTTTCATCCTTGTTGACTCCAATCACATACAGGTCCTTTTCTATAGTGATTACCTCTTTGTAGTTTTCTAGTAATGTTGGTTTCGCAACTCGCTTGACAAACTACGCAACACTGGTTGGTATTTTAGACATGTAGTAATCAATAACGATAGAGTCATGAGGTTTCGTGTCCATTGCAAACTTGTTCAATATGTGTAGAAACCTCTGATTGAAGTCTTTTACCTTTTATTTTGTCTCCATCTTCAGGTTTCCCAACTCTTTGAGCAACATGGTCAGGTTCTTGTCATCAACAAAATTTTTCTAGGAACATGCATTTGAACATACCCTAGTTATAGATGGAGTTGATAGGAAGGTTGTGATACCATAATACTGCGCGCCCATCCAAGGTACACAAGAACAGTCTGCATGCAATGTTGTCGTACCATACCTCAAGTGTCTGCAGTTGTAGGTAGAAGTTGTCCAAGTGATCTTCTACCTTCACTACTCTATCAGGGTCGTACTTGGTGATAATTCTCTCTGAACGCTTTGGCATCTTGTGCAAAGCACCTAGGAGGGCTAATGGTCCTTGAGTCATCCATTCCAAGTTTTGGTCATCCATTCCAAGTTTTGGTCATCCATGTCTTCTTCTTCTTCGTCCTTCTCCTCTTCTCCAGAATTTGATGATTCCGACTTTGAGTCTGTTGGTTTGTCTCCGACTCTGCCTCCACCTCCTCCGTTGCCTTCCCCTCTGCCTCCCTTACCGGAATCTAAACCTAATATCACGAGGGTGTTTTTTCCTCCCTGTTGGAACACCAAAGGTTTCTCTCCGTTCTCAATAGCTTCTATCAAACCTTCAAGTGTCACAAGAACTGCTTCTTCCACTGATGATACAACAACCCCTGTGGGAGTGGTTTTTGGCTTCCTTGATGAATATGGAAGATGATGTAATCCTAGGATCAGTTTGACTACTTTCGTGAACTGGCAATCGATGGGACAGATAGAGCAGAGGTGCTGATATGAAATTTTGTGTTCACGTCTGAGAGGTGAGGAGTAACCCACTTTAGAGTTATGCGCAGGTGAGAGGGAGTTAGAATTATTGCCTTGACCAAATGATTGAATCGTGGGGGTGAGAGGACATTCAGCCATAAACCATTGGCGACCCTTTCTAGCACCATAAATGTTAATGGTGTTGGACCCACCAACATTCAGGGGATTGCCTTCGTATGAAATCCCAACTATACCTCCCACTGTTTGGTGTAGAAGTCCCATCCGATATGATGGCCCAGTTTCCGTTGTCTTAAAGGTTTGCCTTAGCTCTTGCTTATCAGCACATGAAAGTGGTCTGCTTTATCTTCGAAAAACGAGGTTCGCATTCCTGGTGAGTGTCTAGTGTTACTTGTGTCAAGGTTCTTTCACCGAATAGGGAGAGGGTGGAGGTGAGTCTCAAGTCAAAACGGAGTATTCCCAACTCTATTAGAGACACACAACACAACCGGACATGCGCAACTTCTGATAGAGTAGGCCACATGGATGTGGTAGTCACAAACACATAGTGAATGGATAGCTCGTACAACACTCAGCGGATTAGTCCACATGAGTGCGATGGTCATTATAACAAGTTTATGAGAATGGTTCTTTCAAGTATCCAGTGGGATAACCCACATGGGCAGGACAACATTAATAACTTATACAACACATTTTTGTAAGCATATGTTTGGAAACACCAAAATAGTTCAACTGTTTTAACATAGGTTAAAGTACCATGCATTACAAGTGCCCAAAGAATAGTCTTACAAACAAATACAATACATGTGTGAAAATGTGTTGGCTTGTTATATGGCTTCTGAATTAAGTGAAAGTTCCGAGACACATTGGTGCATCATACATCACTAACTCGGGGTGTTGGAGCTACTGCTCGCTCCTCAAAGAAAAGACTACAGACTCTCAAGGCTATGTGGGAGGAGCCAAGGTGAAAATCCTTTTGCATGTACAAATGAGGGGTATTTATAGCCAAGGGTAAAACTAGCCCTTGTGACTGTTCGAGCTGCATGTGGAGCTATAGTGCTGCCAAGTGATGGATGTGCTCTTGGTGTATTATAGCTTCACCTCTGCATGGAAATGTGTGCAGATTCTTCGATGGTCTTGGTGTTTGCTTGATGTTGCATGTGCACGTCACTCCTTCGCTTGTATTTTGGCATGCTTCATGTGTTCATTCATTCACGAACAAGTATCCTTGCATGTGCTCCTTTTTCATCTCGTTAGTCGTTGCACCATGTCTCATCCATGCACCTGTATCTGCAATCCCTCATGATGAGATGACATCAAATCCAAAAATCTCCTAGTCTACCATGATGCATTGTTTTTCACTTTCAGATGCAAGTGACTGGAAGAAAGGACAAGACTTTGCAATTGTGTAAGGTAGATTTCAAGCCGGGATGCAGGCTTCGGGCACTGTCCATGAAATTTGTGCAGAGGTCAATGTGGGGCTGAGATGGGAAATCCTGATCAGTAGTCAGTATCTGTGGGATTTGGTTCAGCTGGAGGGAAGATATGCACAATTGTTTTAGGGAGACAGTGCAGGCAGTAAGGGGACACTGACAACAAAAACTACGCAATTTCTTCGGGGAACTAGCAGCGGGTTACAGAATGCTGCTGTCAAAATTTATACAATTTTTCTAGGGAGATGGCAACGGGTTGTGAGAGGCTACTAGAAAAAACTGCGCAGAGATGGGAGGCTGGCCTGCTGTACATCCCTGCGCAGTTTCTGAGCTGAGCAGGATGCTGGGCAGCTGGGAGACTACTCATGAAAATTTTGCAGTTTTCAAGGTGAGCACTAGGCTGACTGACAGGGTGACTGGCTGGCAATTTTTTAGGGCAATGTAGTGATGGACACAGGGTGTTTGTCTAGCATGTCTATGCAATTTCTTTAGTTAGCAGAAGTGGGCATGCTTGGCAGCTTCTGTGCAATTTTTTGGAGGAGTATGGCCTGGGGTCACTGCCTGGTCAAACTCTTCGATTAACTAGTTAGAGGCTTGGTTGATGTGCTTGCGAGTAGTGCAGATTGAGATGGCCTGCTGGGAAAATTATGCATTGTTATGGGTGACATTCGGTCTAGTCGATTCCAAGATTGTGTAGTGCATACTGCCTAGAAGGCAGCCCTAAGCTCTGTGCAATTCTGGGTAATAGTACATGATCATTGAGAGCTGAAACTGCACAATGAAGCTCAGAGGAGGTCTGGTTGTTGGAGGGTGGTCCGGTCGACAGAGTTTCAACAAAATGACCAGGTGTGTGAACAAGTGACTTCATACATGCATGACCTCGTGAAAACACACTCTACATGACTTGACGACAAGACACCTCGAACCATCATGACAACATACACTCAGTGTGACTGATCAACAGAGCGAGTGACAAGAACGACACATGTGATAGATCATTGAATGACCGTGATGACACTTGCGTGACACTACATACAACTTCGTGTGTGAGTGAAACAGATTCTTACATAGCGAATCCAACTTTTACACATGAAGAGGGACCTTGTGCATAGCCAAAAAATGATTGCAAGCATGACATTGTGACCAACATGCAAAATTTTTTCCAATGAACGATCAAGTGAGGAGGGTGCAAAGAATCAACACAAGCTCATGGGATGAGCCCGAGTGCTTGCAAAAATCAAGGGAAAATCCAAGGAAGGCTCCAAAATTGGATGTTGGCCAAAATTTTGGAGGGTGTTGCAGTTGCTACAACAAACACCTAGAATCGGATAAGGTGGTCCTCCTAGATTGGAGTGATAGTATAACACCTAAGTAATGATGGGATAGTCCTCCTTGTGAAGTGGACATGATGCCTTGAAGTGTTGGTTAAGGCAAACCTTTCCTAGGTCAAGTAAAAGCTATAAAGTTATGAGGAAAAGCCCAAGATAGACATTGGTTATGTGAAGTGCAAGTCAACCATAATCTAAAGTCATGTAAGAGTGATGTTGGACATCTATATATATATGAGCTCCTTTAGTGATTGTGACATATTGCTCTTGCTCTGTAGTTGTGTGGGGAATTTTTCCACAATTGTTCTTGCTCCTTATAGGGTTTGTTATGTCTTTGTCATGCTCATTGGAGACTCACAATGGCATGTGTCTTGTCCTTGTAGGCTCACTATGACTTGTGTCTTGTCCTTGGAGGTTTACTATGGCTTGTGTCCTATCCTTTGAGGCTCTTTATGATTTGTGTCTTGTTCTTGGAGGCTCACTATACTTTTGTCTTGTCATTGGTGGCTTGCTATACTCTAGCCTTGCACTTTAGAGGTACTCACTATGCTTTGCCAAGCTACAAAAAAGATATTGTTTGTTGTTTATGGGTGATGTATTACATGGTCTCGCATCTATCCTTTGGCCTAGGGTTTTTGGCAATGGACTTGATAAAGCTGTGATTGAATATTGATTTATAAGGACTTGATCATAGTGAAAGGTTGGTGATTTATATGGGTGATATGACCAATGGGAGCACAAAAGAACTAAAGCTACACATAAATAATCAATTGAACTCAAGAAATGAAAATTGACATATTAACTTAAAAATATCTAACTGAGCTATTGAAATTCAACTAATGATACGTTATTCTCCATCCGCATAACAAAATCAGACCGCTTTTTGTCTTTTATCGTATCAAACCCAATTGTGATCGATAATGGGCATATTGTTGCTCCTATCAAAACATGGAAGATGGACTAGTTAAATTAATTAATATCCAATCTTTACTTTTTTGTACAAAATTTAAAAAAAATATAATTTCAGATATTAAATATACTTACAAATGTTCATATTAAGGCTTCTAAACTTGTTTGGCCACTGTGATGTGTGTCACGAAAATTGGAAAACCTAACCTTCGAGGTACGCTAATTCAATTTAATTATGCACCAATAAAACATAAAAATCGTTTAATGAATTTGAAATAATCTTACGACCAAATTTAAATACTTGTGTGCTCTCCTCGCTATACTTCTGTGCATCTACTCTATCATATGCTTTCACGAGCTCTTTCCATACTTTCACACTTACATCAATTGGCCTTCATTTTGTCCTTAGCCCAGGAGGAATTTGTTTTATCTTTTTCGTTTGGTTGTAACAAAATATCTTGTATTTTTAAGTCATTTATTTGTTTACTTACTTTACTGACCAGCCTATCCCAAATTTAGTCTCCATGTCATGGATGACTGCCTTTTGAAGGTGCATGGTTATCTTTAAGAATGGAAGATGTAGATCGTCTTTGAAGCGTTGAAGGCATGATTCCTTCAACCTATAATTGAACACTTTCCTGACATATGTCATTCTGATATCCCGTAGACAACATCATATTCTACTTCAGTTTCATATGTACCAATGCAAGATGCATAACATGTAATGGTGGTGGAAGAAATCAGTGTCCTGGGAGTGCCTAGGACATTGGACATCTTTGTTTCTTGTTCCACATTCTTAGAGGTTATTGTGATTGATTTTTTCCTAGATATTTTTCTCGATCTTGGAGTTGATGGGGAATCAATTGATTTCCTTTGAAAGGGTCACTTTGGCTGGACTGTTTTAGTGCCTTTACTAGATAATTCTTCCACGCATTTTGTAAGCATGGACAAGTCCATACCTCGTAGTTTTTTCACTGCTTCTTCCCCTAATATAGAATACATTGTCTCTTTTACTTTCTTACTGTCATGTCCCTATATATGTACAATAATTTTTATTTATTATTTTTAAATTAATAAATAAAAAAAAATAACCTCTCTCCTCTCCTCTCTGCAACGCCTCAATCTCTCTCTCTCTCTCTCTCTCTCTCTATAATATATAATATATATATATATATATATATATAATATTCTTGATTAAACCAAAAAATGTAAATTCAAACAAGTAATGGATACATGTAAAAATCTATAAATTGAGTATGAAATACCTTATTCTAGCAAGAATCATATCTCTTTGCTCGTTTGCCTCTCCTGCTTGACATTTTTTGGCGTCCTAGGGCAATTTTTCTCCCAGAATGTGGAAAATCCCTTCTCATTGCTCCCTACATTTTTTCCCCTTCCCTCTAACTTTTATAAATAACAATAGTGCAAAATGGATGTATAGGGGTTTGATTTTCGTCTCTGATAAGGGTGAATGAGTGAGATGCACAAATTGATTTCGTGACTACTAGAGGTCGAATCACACCCACAAATCAATTTTTTTTTATTGAAATCCATAACAGGGGAGGAGAGGTCCATCAATATCTCTGCCCACCATCAACATAGATCCAATCAATTAGTTATTCGCTTTAATAGCCTCAATACATTTCTCCAACCATGGTTTGCTCAAACTCCATGAAGAACTTCAAAGTTGCACAAATTGATTTCGTGACTACTAGAGGTCGAATCACACCCACAAATCAATTTTTTTTATTGAGATCTACAACAGGGGAGGAGAGGTCCATTAATATCTCTTCCCACCATCAACATAGATCCAATCAATTAGTTATTTTGTTTCATAGCCTCAACACATTGCTCCAACCATGGTTTTCTCCAATCGATTAGTTATTTGTTTTCATAGCCTCAACACATTGCTCCAAACCATGGTTTGCTACAACTCCATGCATAACTTCAAAGTTCCCATGATTTGCAATTGGTGAGTATGAGAATGAAAATATGGTGAATGTATTACATTGTTTTGGTTGAATAGTCAGGATACACAATAGGTTTATCCATTGCGCGAATTAAATATTGACATGCTTTTATTACTATCATTTTTTTATTTTATTTTTTTCGGTTTGGTTGAATAGTTAGTGCTAAATTGGGTGCTATTAGCAACGACTATTGGCTAAAAAATGTAGTCATTTTGGGGAGCCAAATGGGGCTCTAATTGCGCCTAATTTAGTTCCTATAATATTTCATTTTTTTCTCTCCGTCTAATTTGTATTCGTTGTCATCTTTGCACTTTTCAATGTCAATGTGGGAGGCTTCCATGTTATTGTAATTTTTTATCAGGTTTGAATACCAATATTGGTCCGATGTGCAATGTGCATAGGAACATGGGCCCAAGTTGAAATGTTGGATCATGTAAAGCTCTATAAGTGGTGTTTTAACCCAATGGAGGGTTTTTTATGTCATATTTTCCTATCCCACTAATGAATTTGGTGTGATTCAAACTTTCTAATTTTATTTCAATAGCCAATAACTTATAATGTAACCTTTAAAGGTTTTGTTTTTAAAGGTTTTTTTTCTTAGTGATTATGTATACATGTGACACAAACATTTTCGATCTCGCCACTCACTCTTTACTCCTTTATAGGGTGGATGGTGGCACTGAAAATATATCTCATCCACAAGTTAGATTATATTAATTATTATATTATATATTTCTTTCATTTAGAAAGCTTAAAAATCAAAATTTGAAAATAATATATTCTCTAACATATAGGGTCAAAGTGTTTTTTTAAATATACAAAAATACATATATTTGGTAGTTTAAAATTTTGTATTAAGGGTTTGATTCAAGTTAAATGAAAATATGAAAAAAATTATGTACGAAGGGTTTGAATTAAGTTAAATGAAAAAATGAAAAAAAAGGTAGTCCATTAGTTTTCACAGTCCTCATCTAAGATTTTTAAGAGTTGTTTTCATAGTCCTCATCTAAGATTTTTAAGAGTTGTGTCATGTCACCATATTGAAAGTAAAAATTAACAAAAAGCGTATATATTGAAAATATTGGCATTTTAGTTAGAAAGGTGTAGTGAAAACTAGCTAAGCTTAAATCGATTGTGCGTTTAGCCAATTACACATAACAAAAACAGAGGGAATAGATGTCATTCTTGTGTATTACAAGATTTATAGGAGGCCATGGACAAAGGATGTGGACGATGTAGACCTACTAACTCAACGAGAGGAAAGTAGGTGACCATAGAATCAGATACAAAACCTGTAGATACAATAAAGTTAAGAAGAAAAAACAACTTCAACCAAAGGTGGATGGTGTTTATGAATTCACAAATGCTACAACATATACAAGGTAAAGTTTTATGAACTATGTTGTTTTTTTCAAATCCAAAACATGATATCAATATGTCAAATATATGAATAAGTGAGGTTTTTTTGTTGGATAACATATTGGTTGAAATGATGTAATTCATGTATTAAACATCATTAATTATGTTATGTATTATAGGGGCAAGACGAGACCATGGAAACAGATCATGTTATATAAAACAGGGACACAATGGATGTCGCAGGATATCAGGTAATCAAATTTTGACTTAGGAAGCATTTTGTGATACGTCTATCCTTTTTCATAGTATTCTTAGAATATATATTGTATTATTCAATCTTGAAATAAATTAATGCATGTTGTTGATATATCAGATGGAGATTGGAGCAAGTGCATGACCTAAGCGTTTGACTAGAAAAAGAAAAAAAACATATGTACGTGGGCATGGACCTAAAATTGTTAAATCACGAAGAACACAGTGGGTGAAAGAGGATATGACAATGGATTCTCTAGACACAACAAATAATTGCACTGAAGAAGAGGTTGTTCAAGACTATAGTACATGGGATGGGATTCGTTAAGCGATATTTGATTATATTTATTTGAAATTGATATATTTATGATTTATCCAATTCTTTCCAAACATTAAATATTGGTTGTGTTTGTCGATAGGTTGAAGATGATGATGAAAGAACGACCCAAGATCCAACTGGGCTATTAAGATTCAGACCGGATGATCCAAACCATCCTTTAAATCATACCAGGGTGAAAAGAGCATATTTAAAGAGAATTGTACCACGTGAGAAATTTGAACAACTGATGAGATTAATATACACTAATAACATGCCATAGCCCTAATGATGATGATCATGATAGTGAAAATGCAGTGCACGAATAAGGATTGAATGAAATTTTTACAAGTTTTTTTTAGGGATGGAAACAATGATGACAATAATGATCATATGGTTGACAGTAATGATGACAACGCTGATGATGAAACTTTGAAGAAAGGAAAATGAATATCTTAACACTAAGTTTAATTTTCTAATAAACCATGCTTTAGGTTTTAGTAATATCATACTAGATAAAACTTCCAACAAATATTATAAATGTACATCACACAAGGATTAGTCCAAATTTATTTATAATTTGTACAAGTGTGCCCTGATATTATAACCATACATAAGGCTAAATAAGAGTTAGTGGGCATTTATTTATAATTTTTTAAGTGTGGCCCTCAGGACATCTACCATTTATATTCCAATAGGCTTGTCTACAGACATAGAATTTAAAAGAAAGCATAATAAATATGTATTTATGCAAAAGAAAACTAGAAGTGCTACATAAACAAAATGACATTATTTAGATGTCAATAATACCAATTAAAGATTCTAACAATATTTATAAATATATACGAAGGTAGGAAGAGATTCAACACAAATTTGCATCAAGGAAGCTCATTCATTTTGCTTATAAGCAATGTCTAGACCATCAAAATATTGATTCAATTTGCTTGATAGAGGATCAATTTAAAGATCCCTCAACAACTATATGAGAAAATTGATTAGCGCAAACTGGCACCAAAATTCATGTTATAAACTGCTAACAACTCAAATTCAATTACATGCTACTTGCCTTAAATCAGAAGCATCACTGTTTACAATTAAGAAGACTTAATTTGTGGAAGTGAAAAGGTTTATAGTTTGAATAGAACCGGAAGACAATTTTGAAAGAAAAATGTGAAGCAACTCTAGTGTAAACAAATTAATGAATATTCAAATAAGATTTTTCAAGAGTTTCATATACACTTAGCACAATGAAACTCATGCAACATAGTGAAATAGATACTTATCAATTTTATTATGGCCTCAAATACGAGAACAACTTGACTAAATATGAACCAATTCCTTGTGGGCTTGTTGACCACTAGAGTGGCACTTAATGATTATATGAAAGACTCCATGCCCAAGGATAATCCACAGGACACTTATACCATCAGATAACATTGGTCAATAGAGTTTTTTAACTCTACTTCTATTTTCTCATCATCTTTCTTATACCCAGATTCCACACCCTGTGGCGAATTGTAATAAGTGATACTACTAATGATGCGTTTTGAGTCTGTAACAGACCTAGGATGTTGGGAATTTATCTGGAAACAAGTAAACCTTGGAGTGTTTTTTATATCTGGTTAAGTATCCCTTCTTTTTCATAGGCAGCTAATTTTCTAGGGGTTTTCACTCACTTTTTACCCCAAAGCCGGGGTGACGGTTTGAAGGTTGAGCCCATAATAGATCTTAGTGTCTAGAGTCGATGTATATTACCATCTTAGATAACACAAAAAATTTCGTGGAAATTGGTTAGGTATAGGAAGTCATTTTTCATCTCAGAATCGACCCCCTAGCTTACTAGGGGCAATTCTCAGGCGAGGGGGCCGATTCCTAGAATCGCCCAGGTAGACCATGGGGGAAATTCTCAGAATCATCCCCCTGACCTACTAGAGGTGATTCTTAGAATCGCCTCCCTGCCCTACCAGGGATGATACTCAGAATCACCCCTGTGACCTATTAGGGGCGATTCTCAAAATCGCCCCCCTAGGACGATTACCAAAATCACCCCTAGTAAGCCAGGTGGTGATTTTGGGAACAGGAAAGAGATTATTTGGCTTTTTAAGTTCGCTCAGTTGCAAATCAGATTCTAAAGTTGAAAAGTTACTTTTAATTTAGATGAATTCAAAATTGAATATATAACTATGCTCTGGGGAGAGGAGGTAACACCATTAATGAGGCAGGTAGAGGGGTACAGATCAATAAGTTTCAAGCGGTTTGATCAATATGTTTTAAGCAAGAATCTTCCTTCCTTCTTTCCTTGGAGCTCAAGAGGGGTCGAAGATGGAGCTTGGTTTTGTCTTGTATGTTCATCTTTTCTCCTGGTGTAATATAACACATCGATGCACCTAATCCTAATAGCACCGTTAAATCATACCGATGTGTTTAACATTACAAATCGCAATGTCAACCCTCTGCTTTTTAAAAAAAATGACTATATGTTTCACAATTCTCCCTTTGTAATCCAATGCATTAGGTATAAAAGAGTAATACAAAGCACCAATATATTATAACACTTTTGATTATGTTTGGTATGTCCATCATTTCTCCCAGTGTAATATAACACACCGGCACCTGCCCAAGTGCCCATGGGGCCTAGCTCGTCGGCGGGTGGAGGAGTTGAGAAGCTCCTCTGCCCACTCAATGGCTAGGCCTCTAGGTGGGTGGAGGAGCTGCTCAACTCCTCTAGCCGCTCAAGGGCTAGGCCCCATGGCCTCCTCGGTGAGGAGGGTGATTTCTAGAATTGGCATCCCTACCCAAGAGGTTGCAGGGTCTAACCCCTAGGTAGGAGGAGGAGCTGAGCGCAACTTTCCTGCCTGTCCAAGGACCAAGCCTCGTCGCCACGCAGGCGGGGAGGTCGGATCCTAGTAGGATCAATTCATCAATGAAGGAGACAATTGTCCCCGTTCAAGATACTTGAACTTATGGCCTTCCAAATTATTCAAAGGGATATTAGGCCAGTTCCTAGAAACACATCTCGTCCTTCTTTATGTATAGAATAGAGATCTTTTTCAGATCAATAATTTTCTAAACAAGTTATGAGATTAAGACCTTAAAGATGAAAAATTCTTTGTCACAATGTGACGTTAAACTATGGTTGACCGTAATTGATTTTCATATTGAGACAACCTTTCTGAAAATGCGACATTGGACCATGGATTACCATGGTTGATTTTCATATTGAGACAATCTTTGTCACAATGCAACGTTGGACCATGGTTGACCATGGATGACCATGTTGTCACAATGTGACATTAGACCAATGGTTGAACATGATTGACCATGGTTGACCATGGTTGATTTTCAAATTTGAAAATTTCCGGTTGGATTACTTGTCGGGTACACGACCACCGAATCCACAAAAGGAAGCGTTGGTACCTTAACACTCCTGTCGGGAAAAACTCGTTCATTGCCTATCCAACACTTAACTGTTGACTTGAAAGTGTCGAAGTGACAACACTTATGAACATAAGGGAATATTATTAATTAAATGCAAGGGACTAATATTATAAACCCAAGGTATATAAATCTTAAGATAAATATTGTTAACACTAAAATAAACATTGTTTACCATGGCTTATCTCCTTATAATTTTATACAAAATTGAAGTGTAGACACTTGCTGGATGCAGAATTAAATTTCACATCCGACGAGTACCCATAATGCACACTTTTGAGAGGACCCACATCAACAAAAAATGAAGATACATAATTTTTTTTTCTTTTTTAAGTTCTAGATTTCCCACTAGTCAAAAATTGCAAATAAAATTGTAACACCCTCCTCCCACATCTACCCAAGCTACTAGCCAGCCAAGGTAAACATGTAACGAGAAGCCAATATGATATGATTCAACCTCCTAAGTCACATTAAGGAAGTGGAACCAATGGAAGCACACCATATAGACATCCAAGATCATCAACAGAACCCTCAGAAGACAAGTCAGCCATTCAGACATCCTGACCCTAGGTCCCACTATTGTTTTAGGTCTCTTGGGCCATAATCGCTCTCATGCTATGGAAAAGGGAGTGACCAAAATCCTAAACTCACTCTCACAGGCCTACCTGCTTGCAACTATGGACCAAATTTTTATGTGTTGTGCCAACGACCCTAGGATTTAAGCCACTTTTTCAGGTTTAGAGCCTAGGACACTGCCCAAAACTTATCCATCTTTTCAAAGCAGTAAAACTAATAGGGAAATGAAGTACTAAAGAAAATATTTGTTCAAGACCTTGAATGGATCCCTACTAGCCATGACGGACATTTCCTCAAACATATCATCAACATGTAACCTACATGTGTAAACAATAGAATTAAGTGTAGGGATCTCATACTTATCTGAGATTCTTTATGAATCATTGTCTCCTTATCATATTAGCTACCATTTCATCCATTAGTTCATAGATACATTAATCATTCAATAACAAGTAAGAACATTATGAGAGTCATTCATGGTTGCTGTCATCAAACATGTAAATAACCAACATAATAGGGACAAAAATACTAATGAAATCACAACTAGATAAACCATATATGGTCCATCATAATGCTCATAGAGATGCAAGGAGAAATGACCTTTCATTAATGATGAAAAATCCAAACCCGGGATGGGAATTCCATGTTTCACCCAACCGTAGAATGGCTGAGCCAAAAATCTCTTCAGCCATTCACCTCCATGCCATATTCCAAGCATGAATGTGAGATCTCATATAACACATTAATAAAAACTCATCCAGGGCTTCCAAAGGCCATCCACCTCAACCCTTAAAATAGTGATTCCACCTCACAGTCGGACATCACAAAACCAACATCAAATTGGCCTATATCCAAACCTTCTAGGGCTCTAGAGTGTTTGTTCCAACCTGGCTCCCAAGGCTAGTAACTCAACCCACAACTTTTACCGAGCTCCAGAGTGTTGATTTTGGGTAACATCGGATGTGATCTAGCTCCGAAATTTTGTGGATGGGCTTATATTCATGAAAGCTCCAAGACCTAGAAATTGTTTGGAGAAATTCCACCTGGATGATGAGTTATTAAAATAATTAATATTTTTAATGGGTTCCTAAGTCTAAACTTAGGAAAATAAAAATACTAATGGGTATTAATAAAGATATGGGTGAGAAGCTTCTAAGAGACGAATAAATCTGTTTTAATCTTAGTCGTTGATTAAAGACTTAATCTTAATCGTTCATTCATCAACAGGAAAATTATAAGAAAAGACTTGAGAGTCATTTGGAGATACATTGGGAAAATACTTAGTAACTCGAGGGAAATCGATTCTCAAGGAGAATGAGTTTGATTTCAGAGGGAGAGTAGTAGGGTGAAGGAAGAGGAGGGTATCAGCATCAGTCAGAGACTGAGGAATAGGTGACACAGAGCATTTGAGAGATAGCGCAGAGGGAAGATCAGTGAGATAGTGTAGCTGGAGATGCAACCCTTACGCACTCTGATGCATGAGTTACACAAAGGAGGGTAGAGGGTTTCCAAGGTGTCAGAACTTCTCTAGGAGGAGGAGAAAAATTGTCTCAGGGGTTTTCTCTCAGACGTGTCTCAGTATTTTGTAGAATCTTTCTGTGTAAAGAGATTGTTGTTGAATATTAATAAATAAAACCTCATCTGTTGCACCGGTTTTCTCGCATTGGTCTTTTTGGGGGACAATTGTCTAAAAATAACTGTGTTAATGTGATTGATTCTTGTGCTTGTATATCATTGTTATTTTTCTCTATGATATTATGTGATAACTGCAGTAGAATTTATTTTAATGTTTGCTGAAGGGTTTTGTAAATAACTTATTGTGGAAAATAAGTAGGAGAAATAAATCAGTTACTGCAGTATAATTTCGTGTACGAAATTTTCACATAGTATCATAGCAGAGACTGAGCAATAGGATTAAAGAATATTCTATGAGTCAGGAACATGATGTCAAGGCATCAACTCAGAGGGACTCACATAGATCTCCAGTGAAACAAGAGAACACGAAAAACATGCATCATGATTATTCTATGTTAGCCTCTAGACTGGAAGAAGAAGTCGGTTGCTTAGTAAGTTCTACCTCCTCTGAGGTTTGGTATATAGATACTGGAGCTTCCTCGCATATGACGGGAATACAAGAATGTTTTTCGAACTATTGGGAAGAAAGGATGAACTTCCAGATCACCATGGGAAATAAGTCAAAATGTACCCTCATAGGAAGAGGTACTGTAGTCTTTCAAACACAAGATGGGGATTGACTTCGAGCAACCAATGTGCTGCATGTGCCAAGATTGGGGATGAACTTACTCTCTATATCTCAGCTTCAAAACAAGGGCTATGATGTTTTCTTCATTAAGGTGAAAGCATATGTCAAACGCTCGAGTTGGAAAAATAAGGCCCAGATAGGAGTTGTAAGTAACGAGATGTATAAATTACAGCTAGATTCTCCAATGGCACTAATAGGTAGTAGTGGGGAAAAATTTTGAATGAACTATGGCATAGGAGGATGGGACACTTACACCATGGGTCTCTAAGAATTCTCGGAAGAACAGTGATAGGAGTTCTAGAGTTGAGTACCAAACGAGATGATGTGTGCAGAGGGTACGCACTAGGCAAGTACATCAAAGCGGTATTTTCCAGAAGTAACAGTAGGGCTAAGAGTGTTCTAGGATTGATACACTCAGATATCTACGGAACCATGTCCACAAAAGCTTTTAGTGGTGCCGAATACTTCATCACCTTCATTGATGACCATTCCAAAAAGACTTGGATCTACTTTCTATAAACCAAAGATGCGGTTTTTAGTCGATTCATAGAGTTCAAGGCTCTAGTTGAGAATCTGACAGGAAAGAAGATAAAGATATTGCGCTCAGACAATGGTGGAGAATACATTGATAAGGACTTCACTAATTTTTGTGCAAGCGAAGGAATCAGAAGAGAGTGGACAACTCCCTATAATCTGGAGCAGAATGGAGTAGCAGAAAGGAAGATGACTATTGTTGAAGTAGCGAGGGCAATGTTGTATGATCAGGATATGCCCAAGTTTCTATGGGCAGAAGCATGCAAGATGGTTGTTTATGTCCAGAACAAGACTCCTCACAGGGCATTAGGTAAGATTACTTCGGAGAGTGTCTTCACCGGAAAGAAGCCAAAAGTGAGTCATTTCAGGATATTTGGCAGTTTGGCATATTGTCATATATCTGAAGGAAAGAGGAAGAAATTGGATCAGACTATGGAGAAAGGATATCTTGTGGGATATAGCGAGTATGTTAAGCCATATAAAGTTTATCTTCTGGGGAATAGGAAGATCATAATTCGATAGGATGTAAAACTCATGTAGGACCGAGCCTTCAGGAAATCCCGAGAAATGCCTTTCGAAGAGTAGTCCAAGGATGATCCATTGGTCCAACCACCTCGACTAGTAGAAACTAGCACCAGTTTTTCTCCTAAAGGAAAAACTCTAGAGGTATCACAACAGGTGGAGTCTCAGGAAGAGGAGGAGAAGATAGACATACCCACTACTAGTGGAAGAACTCACTAGCAACTTCGACAGATACTATGAGATGTAGAGGATTTCATCGGTGCACCTAGGAATGCAAAAAGGGAGTATAAATAGCTAGACAGATACCAAGCCTTGGAGGCTCACGTTGGAGAACCCTCTGGTTTTCAAGAAGCCATACAACATCAAGTATGGGTAGATGTTATGGTGGAGGAATACAGCTCCATAATGGTCAATGATGTCTGGGAAGTGGTACATAGGACTTAGGACAGCTCAAGTGTAGGTTCGAGATGGCTCTACAAAGTCAAATACGTTGTAAACGACAGTGTGGAAGAATACAAAGCCAAGTTTGTGGCTAAGAGGTATGATCAGAAGGAAGTGATAGAATATGAAGAAACCTTCACGCCATTATCCATGTATACTTTTATTAAATCTATGATATCCCTTGCAATGCAGATGGGTGGGAGATTCACCAGATGGATGTCAAGATGATGTTCTTGAACGAAGTGATAGAAGAAGAATTATACATTGAACAACCAGAGGGTTTTGAGACACATGAGAAGAAATCTCATGTATGTAGGTTAAATAAAGCTTTGTATGGGCTTAAACAGACACCTAGAGCATGCTACGATCAAATTGATGATTACTTGCAAAAGATGGGATTCGTCAAGAGTGACGCAGATCCTAACCTCTACTATCTGATTGTAGAGAATGAGCCTCTAATCCTAGTGTTATATGTGGATGATCTATTTTTGAAAATCTCATCAAAGATTGCAAGAAAAATCTAGCTACATAATTCAGCATGAAGGATTTGGGACAAATGTATTATTTCCTGGGGTTGGAAGTTTGGCAACAAAAGGGTGGGATTTTCCTTATACAAGGGAGATACATTACAATTTTTTTGAAAAGGTTTAGAATGCAGGACTGTAGACCTATGGCTACTCCAATGATTACTATCTGGAAGAATATTGATGCATCCAAAGATAAAGAAATTGATCCCACCTTGTATAGGCAGCTCATAGGGTCCCTGATGTATCTAGTCAATACCAAGTCAGCCATTTTTTACGATGTCAACACCCTTAGTTAGTTCATGGTGGAACCAAAGAGGTTGCATTGGGCAGGAACAATCAAGCATTGACTAATGTACACCCAAGGCAATGACATCACGCTAAGTGGGTTCACTAACGCAGATTCGGATAGAAGTTTAGTAGATCAGAAAAGTACCACTGGGTACTGTTTCAACATTGGATCAGGAATGACCTCCAAGTGTAGTAGGAAACAAAAATCCATAGCTCTGAGCTCAACTGAAGCTGAATGTATGGCAGCTAGAACAACTTTGTGTGAAGCCATATGGCTTAAGAAATTGCCTGTGAATCTATTCCGGATAAGGATGGAAGCGACCAATATTTTGTGTGATAATCAGAGTTGCATCAAGCTCTATGAGAATCGAGTTTTTCATGATCAGTCGAAGTACATTGACATCAGGTGTCACTTTATCAAAGACTGTGTGCAAGGAGGGGTCATATAGTTAAGGTACACCTCAACGGGAGAATAGGTGGCAGACATTATCACCAAGCCTCTAGGAAGAACAAAGTTTGTTTATTTCAAGGAGAAGATGGGGATGGTTAAGAATCCATTTCCACGGTAGAAGTGGATATTATAGGGAGGTGCACTACATTAGTTAACAGTGGCAGTGCTATGGGCAACTTGATGTAGTGTATTCAGAGGGAGCTATAGTATAGATCTAGCAGTCACAGTTGTAGTGTCATGGGAAATAGTACAAGGTGCAATGACGCAATAGATGAGGGGAAATAGGTCGAGAATCAACAATGCAAAGGACCGATGACGTGGATCAATGTGATGCTTCTATTGGGAGGCATTGCTAGAACACATTCCTCGCTAAGAGGAAGTGTTGATTTTGGGTAGCATCAGATGTGATCTAGCTTCGAAATTTTATGGAGGGACTAATATTCATGAGATCTCCAAGACCCAAAAATTGTTTGGAGAAATTCCACCCGAATGATGAGTTATTAAAATAACTAATAATTTTAATGGGTTCCTAAGTCTAAACTTAGGAAAATAAAAATATTAATGGGTATTATAAAGATATGGGTGAGAAGCTTCTAAGAGATGAGGATCAAGTCTGTTTCAATCTTAGCTATTGATTAAAGACTTAATCTCAGTCATTGATTCATCAGAAGGAAAAGTATAAGAGAAGACTTTAGAGTCATTTGGAGACACACCGGGCAAATACTCAATAACTCGAGGGAAATCGATTCTCAAGGAGAAGAAGTTCGATTTCAAAGGGAGAGTAGTAGGGTGAAGGAAGAGGAGGGTATCAACATTAGTCAGAGATTGAGGAAGAGGTGATGCAAAGGGAAGATCAGTGAGACAACACATAGGGAAGATGAGTGAGACAACACAGCTAGAGACACAGTCCTCACGCAGGCTGACGTAGAAGTGACGTAGAGGGGGCTAGAGGGTCTCCAGGATGTCAGAACTTCTCCAGGAGGAGGAAAATTGTCTCAGGTGTTTTCTCTCAGAAGTGTCTCAATATTCTATAGAATCTTTCTATGTAAAGAGATTGTTGCTGAAGATTAATAAATAAACCCTCATCTGCTACATCATTTTCTGCATTGGGTTTTTCCGGGGACAATTGTCCAAAAATCACTATGTTGATGTGTTTGATTCTTGTGATTGTATATCGCTATTATTTTTCTCTATGCTATTATGTGATAACTGCAGTATAATTTATTTTAATGTTCACTGAAGGGTTTTGTAAATAACTTATTGTGGAAAATAAGTAGGAGAAATAAATCAGTTACTGTAGTAGAATTTTGTGTTCAAAATTTTCAAATAGGGAATTTGTCCAACACAAGCTATACGGGACTAGTAATTCAACCCACATCTTTTACGGGGATCCAGAGCGTTTGTCCAACCAAGGCTATAGGACTAGTAACTCAACCCACCAAGGGCTCTAGAGCGTTTGTCCAACCAAGGCTACGAGACTAGTAACTCAACCAAGTTGTTCCAGGGCTCCAAATCATTTGTCCAACCAAGGTTACGAGACTAGTAACTCAACCCAAGTTGTTATAAGGCTCTAGAGTGTTTTTCCAACCAAGGCTTCTAGGAACTAATAGCTCAACCCAAGCTAAGGAAACATGAGAACCAACCAGAAAAAAATCAAATCAACCCACAATACCATGGCTATCCAAAAACTGTCAAGGCTAGGCAAATCCATTATCAATCGAGGAAATCCTCCATACCAGTGAAAAATAATGACCAAGAAACCACATGAATGTGCCATGCATGCCAAAACTAGTGAAGAAATCATACATGCAAGTCAGTACTTGCAAGAAAATCTGATGTAGTTGTTGATCCTAATGCCCTCTTGTGCTTTCCTACTCCTCCTTTGCCTTCTTGTTCCAAAATCCAAGTATGCTACACCCTCCAAGAGTGCTCCAAGAAAAATCCAAGTATCCAATAGTATGAGAGAGAGAGAGAGATAATAGAAGAGAGATCCAACACTATACTAACTAAGTCTTGCCCACTGATCCTCGAAAGCATTTTTATGAATGAGGCCTCTTTTTCTTCATTTTCCATTATTTTCCTTTATTTTCATCTTCACGTGCAACCTATGAACTTTCACCTTCCTTTTCTCCTAATTTCCATTATTTTCATAAATAAATATGCCAAAATATCTTTTTGCCTCTTTAATGCCTTAGCCATTACCTTTGCCAATTTCCTTAGCCATAAACAACCAAATGAACATCCACTAGGATGTCTTTCTCACCATTCAACTTGGAATACATGTCCCATCACTGTGGGCTTATATATTTTTACATGGAGTTTTAACTAGGGTTGTTACAGAACCCTCCCCCTTGGAGAAACACCATCCTCGATGTTCAATGACACCTATATCAATAAGACTGCTGAAAACAAAACATACTTCCCATGGATCTTTATAACACAACTCATTACAGTATTTACAATGAAAGACCTACTCAAAAGAAAAACATCATGACAACATACCGCATAGTGGAAATTTATAACACAGCTCATTATGGTATTTACAATGACCACATATACACATACACATTTGCTTCAGCCAACAAATAACCATACTGTCTATGGAGCTTTATAAATCCAGCTCGATACAATATTTACAATAATGTACACACACACACACACACACACACACATATATATATGCATCTACTCAACCAACAAATAAATGGATATGATGCATGCATCCACAGAAGGGAATCTAGAGGCTCACACCTCCACCCTCAAGGTAATACTAGGATTCACCTCCTTCCCAGGAAGTCCAGAATCCACTGCAAGGTCAAATCTGCATCCCATGTCCAACGCTAGAATCCTGCACCACTTGTCCTCTCAATGAACAGCTATCGACTCATTGTTCCAAGGTGCACTCCCAATGTGCATCTGATTCTATGTGGCAATGCTAATGACCAAAACAAGTCCATCCCCAACCTTCCCTTATTTGCTACACATTCCCTACAACACGAATAATGCCCTACCAACGCGCAACATTAACTTGAGAAAACAATTGAATTACACATTTTTTTATAAAATAGACCATTTTGCTAAATAAATTGCTTATACATAAATGAATGTTATAAATAATAATGACGAATTTACCATGGAGGAACTTATTAGAATTAGAATAATCTCAAATCCCTAGGAAGTTGGTGGGCTCGGAGCCACGAATCTAATTTTTTTAGTTTATTAAAAGTAATGAACCATTTTGCTAAATAAACTTTCTTATATATAAATTAATGTTGCAAGTCATAATGAGGAACTTATCATGGAGGAACTTATTAAAATTGGAATAATCTCAAATCCCTAGGAAATTGGTGGGCAGGACGAATCTAAGTTTTTTTAATTTATTAAAATTCAATGCAACCTAACAAACTCTGTAACACGCTACAACTCTAGATAAGCATTTAGACTAAGCATATGTTGAGCCCTGAGAATCAATCTAGGTCCTCAATTAAAAAAAAGAAAATAAAGTCAACAGATCCTCATCCACCTTAGGTTGAAATAAGATGCCTTTGGCAATTATGTTTTTAAGGAATTTAGACTTCTATGATCCATAACATTGTTTAGAGAATTTTCGGCGAAATCACATAAATATTCTTTTGTCGACGCGTTTCGAACCAACCAGTGTGGTTCATCGTCAGGACAAGTTGAAGAACCAATCACAGCTAAGCTTGTTAAATAGTATGTGCAGAGACTCCAACGGCTATATTGCCAACGGCTAATTCTGACCTAATGACCAGAGTCAAACCAATAATATTCTTGTTATATTTAATTACTATTATTCTTAGAAATTAGTTAAATTAGGTAAATTATATAATAAAAGTATGCTAGTTTATTAAAATATATATATATATATATATATTCCCAAAAACGAACTAATTCAAATTAAAATAATATCATTGGTACATCATATATTTATTTAATAATAATTTTTATTTATCATTTAAATCTAATGGTCCATTTGAAATTAAATTAATAAA
>APFE030484942.1:36004-50653 GCA_000404065.3 Pinus taeda
ATTAAATATATATACATATATAATTGAAATTATGAAAACAAAAATCTAATTTAACTATTTCATGATTATTATTATTCTAATTATAATATTTATGTTTAAATGTAACCCAATAATAACATAAATGAAATAAGGTTAATACATTTATTGGCCCGAAATTAATTAATAACCTATTAATAACTCATACAACGCATAATAATAGGACTAAACCATACTAATACTATAGGGATGCTAGGATTAAAGGGGAATATAATTTTTTTTTTTTTTAATCTCAAGAAGAAAGGACCAACCACCGAAAACAACTCTTAAGGAGAGGGAAAAAAGAAACCCTAAGACCTAATAAAAAGGGACTGAGGAGGCTAGGAAGACAGGGCTAGGACCCAGCAACTGCTAATCTTCTAGCCATCATCCCTATTAATATTATTCGGCCTTTTCTCAATCTCCAGGGCCTCTCTAAATTTGCGATGGTGAAACTGCGCAACTTTAGCAATGACTTGAGCATCTTCAATATAGACATGATGCATCGTCTTCCCGGCATGTTTAGCCAGGGCTGAGGACTTGGTCCTACCATGCCTTAGGTCAGCTGAATGCTCACTAATCCTTTGATTAATAGAGTGACCCGTCTCACCAATATATGGTGTCCCACAGGAACACGGAATGACATAGACACCCTTCATGTCTTTAGGGTCAATAGGATCTTTTACAGACCTGAGGGAGCCACGGATAGTATTGAGAGGTCTAAAAGACGCGGGCACATCGTACTTCCTCAGAATCCTCGCAATCCTATCAGTGGTCCCTTGGATGTAAGGCAGGTTAACACCCATGACATGATCTTCAGGATCTCTTCGGGTTGAAAGCTCCTTCTTGGCCTTGAGGAAGGCTTTTTGACCCAGGTGTCTACTGTAACTATTCCTCACGAATACATCTAGAAGATGAGCCTTCTCCGTTTCCAAGCTCTCTTCATCGGAAATTCTGACAGCACGGGTGGCAAGCGTGCTTAGAACCCCTAACTTCTGAGTGGGGAAATGATGGGATGAAGCATGCAAGTATTGCTCAGTATGTGTCTTCTTTCTAAACACCTGATGAGAAAAGGAACCATCCACATTCTTAGAGATGAGAACATCCAAGCACGGAAGACAACCCTTGTCTTCTTTTTCCATCGTGAATTTAATGGCGGCGGACTGGTTATTGAGATGACTGAAGAACCGATCCAGCTCATCAGGACCATGCGACCAGACAACACCAGTGTCATAAACGAATCTTTTCCAAAGCTTTGGTAAAAGACGAGCAGAGGCCAAAGCCTTAGACTCAAAATCCTCCATAAAGAGATTAGCGACGACAGGGGACAAGGGGGAGCCCATGGCAACTCCGCAAGTCTGTTCATAGAATTCACCCTCGAAGCTGAAAAAGGTGGAGGTAAGGCAAAGCTCAACCAGCTTAGCCATATCAGGGTCGGTGAGCTTATTAATCACCTCCATGGCCTCATTGATGGGAATGCAAGTATAAAGAGAGACCACGTCGAAACTTACCAGAATGTCCTTGGGCTCAAGCTTAATTCTCTTAAGATCATCAATAAAATAAGCCAAGTCTTTAACGAAGGACTCAGTCTGACCAACCAAGGGCCTCAACTTTGCAGCGAGGAACTTGGCCAGGAGGTAAGTCGGACCACCAATGGTGTTGATAATGGGTCTTAGGGGGACCCCTTCCTTATGGACCTTTGGAAGGCCATAGATCCTAGGAGTGATGGGGTTTCCCTCAATAAGCTTCTGCGACAAAGGAACAGTGGAATTGCACGACTTGATCGCAAGGGCGACCGCTCTGGAAACCTTTTTAAGGGGATTTTTCGAAAGCTTCTTATAACTCCCACTATTACAGAGATGATCAAGCATCTTATTTCTATAATCACTTCTATCCAGGAGGACGGAAGCCCCACCTTTATCTTCTTTTAAGACCACGACGTCACGATTTTTGTTCAAGGTCTTAAGAGCCTCAAACTCAGCCTTGCTGATATTGCTACAGGGAGGCTTAGCCCTCCTCAGGGCTATGGCACAATCCTGCCTAATCATGTCTTTAATCTTATCAGGAAGGTTCTTAATGCCATATTCCACATCACAAATGACGTCTTCAACCAGGATTTTCCTGGGTGCTAAGGCAAAATTAAGACCTTTTCCTAAGAGACTAAAGACCGCAGGTGAAAAGGAAAAACTAGACAGATTTAACACCTTATTTCCCTGAGGGTGAGGACTCGAAACTCCCATAGAATCACCCTTATTTTCAACCTTACTGTTGCGGTTATTATTCTCATTTGAAACTAAATTATCAAGACCCCTTTTATTATAACAAAAATTACTAAGATTAATTATCTTCTTATCATCTACTCTATCTATACTATTACCCTTATAATTTCTTGCTTTAACATCATAATAATTATTAATATAACCATCGCCCCTATTATCATTATGCTCATCCTTATCATCGTAATGATTATTAATATAACCATTACCTATATTATGCTTATCTATTCCGATGGCCTTATTAACTATAAGGCCCTTACCATTAATCTCATTATCAAAACTAAGGTGCAAATTTCTATCCAAGCCTACGGCTAAATTACCATTTTGTAACACCGAGTCGCTCCAATTGCAAACCTTACCTCGACCTTCTAGCCCACGGAAACTGCCGCTACGTTCGTTGGAGACGCCACAACATGAACCAGCGCTGACCGAAACACTTAACCCATCATTGGAACCCACGCTTTTTCCATTTGATGAGCCAACAGCAACCCCGCTTGATACAATGGCCGATGAATACTGAGAACCGAACGTCGAACACTCTACCGAATCCGCTGTCCTTACCCACGCTTTGCTGATCAGACCTGCCGGGACTTCCACTTGATCAACGTTGTTTATAACTTGAGGAGAATTGCCTTGGCCTATCGACTGTGACTGGGACTGTCCAGCGTCACCAGAACTCACAGCACACGGCCCACAGGCCAACTCTTTATGCGGCGAACAAAACCTAGCGCTGACCGAGGAAGGAGAGACCCGATCAATGCATGGATACTCCACGATGCTTCTCACACCGAACTTGCCCTTCAACCAATCAGAGCCGGAGGGGGATGAAGAAGGGCCGCTTAAAACCCAGGACTTCAGGGTGGAGACCTGGTTAAACGAGACTCGACTGACTGAACCACGATCAGGCAATGGACCCGAATCCAGATCCGAGCAACCAGAGAGTCTAAAAAACTTAGCGAACTGCCTGATCTTAAGCAGCTCTTCCAATCTCAGGGATTTTAATGCCGAACACGCATCAATCCTTGACCAAAGAGAAGCAGGGAAAATATTTGACAGCTCCAGATGAGCCTCCAGAAGATGTCTGGACAGATGATCCAGATCTTTCCTAACCCTGCAAATCTCAGACCTGACCAGCCCAAGGCTTGCCTTCAGAAAAACGCCAAGATTTCTAGGAACATTGAGACAATGCTTAATCCGGACAAAGCTAGGAATAACCGAGGAATCTCTACAACGCTTAAGAAACACCAGATCAGATTTCAACTTTGTGACCTGCATGCGTGACCGCTCGAAACGATGAACCTTTTTAGCAGCGACTTCTCCGTGCAGGGAAATTATTAAGGAATTTAGACTTTTGTGATCCATAACATTGTTTAGAGAGTTTTCCGTGAAATCACATAAATATTCTTTTGTTGACGTGTTTCGAACCAAAATGGTGAGACGGGTCGCTCTATTAATCAAAGGATTAGTGAGCATTCAGCTGACTTAAGGCATGGTAGGACCAAGTCCTCAGCCCTGGCTGAACATGCCGGGAAGACGATGCATCATGTTTGTATTGAAGATGCTCAAGTCATTGCTAAAGTTGCGCAGGTTCACCATCGCAAATTTAGAGAGGCCCTGGAGATTGGAAAAAGGTCGAATAATCTTAATAGGGATGATGGTTGGAAGATTAGCAGTTGCTGGGTCCCAGCCCTGTCTTCCTAGCCTCCTCAGTCCCTTTTTATTAGGTCTTAGGGTTTCTTTTTTCCCTCTCCTTAAGAGTTGTTTTCGGTGGTTAGTCCCTTTTTCCCGAGATTTAAAAAAAAATAAATTATGTTCCCCTTTAATCCTAGCATCCCTATAGTATTAGTATGGTTTAGTCCTAGTATTATGCGTTGTATGAGTTATTAATAGGTTATTAATTAATTTCGGGCCAATAAATGTATTAACCTTATTTCATTTATGTTATTATTGGGTTACATTTAAACATAAATATTATAATTAGAATAATAATATTCATGAAATAGTTAAATTAGATTTTTGGTCTCATAATTTCAATTATATATGTATATATATTTAATTACTACTATACCTTTAAGAATTGAAATAATAATTATTATCCTATAAACATACTATTGTAATCTTTACCTAATTTCATATATATTTGATAAATTAAAAAAAAAAAAAAAAATTTAACCATTATATGTAATAATATATTTACCTAATTACATGGGTAATTTTAATAATATTATTGGAATAATAGAGTATTAAATAAATATAGATTATTTAATAAATATAAATTTATATCTTGATAGATGATATAATTTATTAATTTAATTTCAAATGGACCATTAGCTTTAAAATGATAAATAAAAATTATTATTAAATAAATATATGATGTACCAATAATATTAATTTAGTTTGAATTAGTTCGTTTTTTGTATATATATATACATTCATTAATAAACAAGTACATTTAGTTAAATTAACAAATGAATACTTTAATTATATAATTTACCTAATTTAACTAATTTCTAAGAATAATAGTAATTAAATATAACAAGAATATTATTTGTTTGACTGGGGTCATTGGGTCAGAATTAGTCGTTGGCAATATAGCCGTTGGAGTCTCTGCACATACTATTTAACAAGCTAAGCTGGATTGGTTCTTCAACTTGTCCTGACGATGAACCACACTAGTTGGTTCGAAATGCGTCGACAAAAGAGTATTTATGTGATTTCGCCGAAAATTCTCTAAACAATGTTATGGATCACAGAAGTCTAAATTCCTAAATAGTATCTTATTAATTTGCTTAATCATGTCCTATGAAAAGTGTAATTTTACATGTGTGCTTACATTTTTATTTTTATTTTTATTTATTTTTTAATTACAAAAAAATAATAATAAACTTTTTGCATGATTTTTCAAGAGGAAATGGTTGAGAATAATATGGATCAAATTATCCAAGTCATATATTTTATAGGTTAGACAATGAGCTGTCAAATATGTCATATAAATGACTTACAATTGAGAGAGTTCTTAATTTTCAAAGCTTCTATCATCACCAATTGTCATTTCTTCATCCTAGTCGAAAAAGAGTTGAGTACCTAAGATTAGGGGTATAATTGCTTCTTGCTCCATTCAAAACTCAGATTAATTCATTTGGAAAATTGTTCAATCTTATGTGTGCCTTCTTGAGTTCTACTAAAATGTGATCCCACCTTTGGGCTAGACTCCCTTCTCAACCAAGGTCGGTTTCCTTTCTCCAACCTTGAGACATAGTGTCACCTAGATTATTAATGAAGTGTACATATACTAATTTCCTTTAAGAATTGTATGATTTCATGAAGTAGGAATGTGTCTCTAGCACACCCCAATATTGTGTATGCCCCCATTTTTATTTATGATCCATCTCCCTCTCTCCATGCTAGATAGGAACATTCTATGGTTGGGAATGTTGATGCCATTGTCTTTTATTCGTTGGATACATCCTATACTCTTCCTTTCCATTCTAATCCAGTCCAAGAAGGTTCTTGGAGAAATGTATTTATGTATAAGAATTTGTTTCCACTGGCTCGCCTTTTTATGGCATTCCATAATGATTTTGTGCTAGAGAACTACAAAATAAATGTATGTTTTTTAGCCTTTAACCCCTACAACTTTTGGAATTACAATCTTTTCCTTTCCCACTTAACTAGGTGATTCCTTTTGTAATATTGCCATAGAAAATCAAAGCAATACTTTATGGTTTTCTCAAGAATAACTTAAGGTATATGAGCTAGAGTGTGCCATTATACTAGAATAACTTCTAGCATTAACTTTATTAGAACCAACCTACCACCCCTAGAGAGCCACCTATTACATTAAAGGAGATGTGCTTTTCAATTTTAGACAATAACCAATACCAATATGCCTTTCCATAACAACTAGGCTTAAGTTTAAAGTCGAGATATTTTACCCCTTTTGACATGTATAAGTGTTGAAAAGGGAAACATCTCTTGATACCCAAATCTTGAATACCTTCTAGACCAATTGTATAAAATGTACACTTATTTCATTTATTTCCATGCTTGTAGCCTTATTGTAAAATGCCAATTGTTCTTGAGACATTGATCCTCCCTTTCTCATCCAAAACAGAAAGTACAACATCATCTATGAATGATAAGTGTGTGAGTGCCTCAAATATTCATATTCTCACCCCTTTGGTTCTCCTCGTTCTCCTAGCTTTACTAATACCTCTACTTATTCCCTCTATAAACAAAAGAAAGAAGTATGTGGGAGGGGGAAACCATGTTTAATCCCTTCATGGCTTAATTAACTTTGATGTTGATCCATTAATCAATATTGCATTGAAATAATTGTTGCACGTCTCATAATCCAATTAACCAAACCAAGTGAGAACCCTATTTCAATTAATACAAGGTGAAGGTACAATGATGAGACTTTATTATATGTTTTGGAGAGATCTCTATTGATCACTACTACTAGCATATGTGATGTTTTGATAATGTGCATTCCCTCTTGTGTTGATCCTATAACATTGGAAACAATTGTTGCACATCTCATAATCCACTTAACCAAAGCAAATGAGAACCCTATTTCAATCAAGATAAGGAGAAGGTACAATGATGAGACTTTATTATATGTTTTGGAGAGATCTATCTTGATCACTACTACTAGCATATGTGACGTTTCAATAGTGTGCATTCCCTCTTGTGTTGATCCTATAGCCTTATGTATCTAACATCCTTTCAAGAACTCAAGCTACTTATGTGAGGTTATTTTTGAGAGGACAGTCTTCAATCTCACTATAGAGACCTTGGAAACAATTTTGTAAATGCAATTGCATAGGCCTAAATACCTCAAAAGTGTTAGGATAATCCACTTTTGGGATGAGAGTAATAAAAGTGAACTTAAAGGATATAGTTACTCTCCTATATATTCTCACATCTTCAACAACTCTTAACTAGTCTTTACCCAACCATTCAAAGAACTCAATATATAACTCCATAGTTAAACCATCTAGGTGTGTTCTTATGCTTTTCTTAAAAGAGTTAAGAAAGTAAAGAAGAGTCTCCCTTGAAACTACACTATCCATCCTCACATTCTCCTTTTCTCCAACTAATCTAGGGAAATAAGATGTTAGCTTAAGAATCTCTTCTATGTTATGTTTAGTTCTTTAGACACCTCATCAAAATATTGCATTCCCAACTCAGTCAGATAATGAAAGTTTATAACCTTACTCCCTTCCCTATTGATTAGTTTCTAGAATGCATTGTGATTAGTGAAGTTTTGAAAAAAAAATTGTTATTTTGATCCCCTATGAAAGGAGTAGAGTAGGTCCAAGTTTTTTGTTTACTTTGTAGGTGTAGCGAGGAAAACAATTGACATTTGTTCTTGCATTGTAGTTGTTCTAAAAAAGTGTGGTTTGAGGTTTAATGCTTTAGGGAAATCCCATTCTAGTTCCATGGGGAATATGGATTGACATAAATTATATTATATTTGAGGAGAAGATGATTCCAACTTTTCAAGTAGCATCATGGGCTTATGCTTTATTTTCATATTACAAGGTTAATCCAAGTAATACTTTTGAAATTTTAGGTAGATAAGTCATTAGCCTAGGGATTTTTTGATTGGGTTTATCAAGCTCCATATTCTATTAGTGATATTGGTCTTGTTCGATATTTAATAGAGACACATAGAGTTTAGGCCAAAGATAATATAGGAAGAGAAACAAACAACCAAGTTGAATTCAAGGCCTTATACTACTTGCAGAAAATCTCCTTTGGATAGAGTTTTCGACCATGGGAAATTCATTTGTGCTCATTCAATGTATGAAAGAGAGCTTTCAAATACAAAACAATTCTCTACTTCCACTAGCACTACACTTAAAGACAATATCTAACTAGTTTATTTTGATCAATTATGCTCATGTTTGTAGAGAGTATAACAAGAGTGTGGATTAGCTCTCAATGGAATAACTTCAAGACCTAAGCATTATTGTTCTTTGAAGAACTATAAGAGGACCATACAATGGTCTTCCAACATTTTATTAAATGGTCTATAAGCATTCTTTGAACTTGCAATATGACAATACTGAGAATAGTTATGTCTACATTTTGATTGCTTGATAGATAATATACTTGATGCTATGAAGTTTGTAGATTTCTCTAGATATACTATTGCAAGGAAATATTCTCAAGAGATCTATTTTCGAATGACCCATTTTGGACCATGACTAGAGCACCTGAGCATAACTGTATTTTTGTTTATCTCAATAAAAAAAGTTTCTTTCTTGGGAAAAACAAAGAAGAAAAGAGATGCCAATCTATCATGTTTTATAGGTTTACCCTTAAAAATATACCCTTTATTTTCAAAGCACAATAGAGTCTAAACATAAAATTATAATTCCAAATAAGTCACGCCTTGCTACCATGGAAACAATCTATCTTAACCACTCAATCTATCATACTTGAGGTATCAAATTATTTTCAAGGTTATAATAAATAGATTAGGACTAACCTCTCTAGCTAGGTCTTTGGTTAAGATCTAACTAGTATAGTTTAAGTAATTGCCTAATTTACCTATTGTAAAATAGAAGTTTGAATTCAATATTTACAACCTATGCAAAGTACTCTTCATTGAGAAACCAAAACATGTTTTATTTAAGAGGTTAAAGTTCTAAAGAAGATATGTTGGGGAATTGACCATTGGTTTTTATGACCAAGGAAGGCATTGGTGGAGTTTAACTTCATCATTAAAATTAAGTCCTTCGTGATTTTGTATTCACCTAGATATCTATATTTGTAAACATATTCCAAGCATTTTGATTTATATTATTCACGGGTTGACAAGTGTGAAGGGCATCATCCCCGATCTTAGAGGAAAATAAGAAATTGCTTTCGTCCAGGGGTTAGGCGAACCCACAAAAAAGAAAGCAGAGGCATTATAATTGTCACTGTGGTTGATGCTTCTAAACAATATGGAATTCTTCAATTCCTGGTGATTGGGTATCTAGTGGTAACAATTCAACAAATGCTCACAAAATCAATCCCTCATGAACTCACACTATGTTAGGTCATCACCAAAACTCAAATATTGGTCAAAAGTTTCACCAATGCGAATTATATCATGTATTAAGGCATTTCAACTACACAACATATAATCTAACAAATGGAGGTTGTGCTCACAAATGGGACATCTTAGGGAAAATTACATGAGTCCTATCATCCACCATCTCCCATGAACCATGACATTTCAGTTAATCCAAACTTCGAAGGTGTAAACAACATGGACATATGGCTTAAATTTACAAAGAAGTGTACCAATCTTTAAAGCCACTTTAAATCCCTCATGCATGTTCACATTGGAAGTGGAGACATTAATTCACATGGGGATGGCCCTGTAAAACCCAAACATGCTCCGAATTTATCTAAACCGTACTTCATTCATGTTTGTGGGCCCTTGAGATAGAGCATTGAAATTGTTCAAGTTGATAAGCTTATTCTTAATATGGATGTCACATGGGTGATATAATTGAATCTTAAGCTTTTTCCAGTCCCAGGCATAAGGGATATAAAGAATATAGAAAATATACATGGACATACTTGCCATTGTGCTTTATATGGACATTTAGAGATTTATAGAGGTCTATATAGGTGTGAGAGACATTTATATGAAGCTCAAGGTTGCCTCTCTTTTTACACTAAAATTGGGAGGGTTGGAGGAAGGTTTGGGAGAAAAGAATGCATCAGACATTCAAGCAATGCAAAGGCAGATAATGGGTCTCAACTCGTAGTTAGATGCAATTCAAAACCAATAGAGACAATTGACATCAATTGAGAAAATAATGTACAAAGAATTAAAGGGGTAGTAGAAAAATAAATTTGTTGTGCATGAGGATAGAAAAACTAGAGATTAAGAAAGAGAATCAAAATAAAAGTTCCCAATCAAGAGCTCAACCTTCCTTTTCAATGGGTTCATTTGGAGTAAAAACTTTTATAGATGATAAGGATGCAACTGTGTAGCAACCAACAACCCAAGCAATGAAACTATCCTTTATCATTCAATCAACCAAATTTAAAATAATCAAGCTTGCAGTAAACTTAATTTCCATTATTTCTTAAATTATACAATGTTTTGGTAAATAGTAGTTTTGTAAGGACAATATGTATGACATAATAATGGCTTTATAGTTAGAGTAGTCAATAGGGTAATTTTTAGATATTATTATCAGATTTTAGTGATGGACTTTTTTTTTTTTGTATTAACTTGAAGGATGATTAGATCATAGTCCTATTTTAATAAAAAAATTGTAATTGTAAATATAAGATTATGATTGTTTGCTGGAAGAAAATGACACATGGTAAATATTTGATTGTAATTTGTTAATTCATAACCTATGTATTTTTTTTAATACATATTTTTTAATATTTAAAGATATTTAACTATATTAATGTTGCCATTAAGTTTGGATACATGAATTAGGTGTTATGTTAAAACACTCTATGAATAAAATTATAATTCATTATCTTGATCGAATAATATATTAAACATGATAATAATGTAGTCTCACCCAAATTTACCAAAAAAATGTTACTGCAACTATAATCATTAACAATGTTCAAATTAAATGTTATTTTCTCTCCACTTAATTAATTATATTATAGTTTTGTTTATTAACTGGTATTACTGTTATACCGTTCGAATTAAGTGTTATTTTCTCTCCAATTGATTAATTACATCATAGTTTTGTTTATTAACGTAATTTTTTTGGGTACCTCCATGATCACGGTTAGTGAGATATGTAATTGTTATTTCTCCCTATAATCTAAATAACCGATTATTTATAACTTCAAAATTACATGAGTATATCATTATTAATCATTAGTTTGTTACAAAGTAAAGGATATTTGATTATTATAGGTTTGACAAAAAGACAGAAAGGTAAATAATGTACAGAATATATAAATTTTGGGCTACTGAGTATATCATTATTAATCATGAGTTGGTTACAAATTAAAAAGATATGTGATTATCATAGGTTTGATAAAAAAATAGAAAGGTAAATAATGTTAAGAATATATAAATTTTGGGTTATTGTTTAAAATAGTTGGCGATATATTTTAATATTAAAGTGTTTTTGGTATAAAAATTATTAATTTGGATTCAGTGAACAAAAAGATTTATATAAATTTCGACTGATTTGCTTTTTTAATTTTAATTTTTGAAAAACTAAATAATTATTTTTTTAAAGTTTGGTAGGATTACATCATTATTATGTCCAATATTATCTCAATTAGGGTGGGGAATTGATCCGATGACTTCACATCAAGGAATTTCTTAACAAAAACTAATAGCCATTTATCCAAAAACCCTAAATAATTATATATAAATTATAAAAAACAATATATTATATTAGAAATAATTATGTATATACTTTAGACATTATTGTATTGAAAGATTGAAATGATTTATCTAGTTAGTCTATTTTAATTATAGATGTCAAGTGAGTTCAATATTTTCAGCTACCAACCTTCTTTTGAGTGTAATTTGAGAAAGTTTCATGTAAAGTTTATTCTTTTAGTGTTGAAAATTCAAAGTTAAAATGGATTTAGTTGATTCTAATAAATTTGTATATTTATTAAATTCAAATCCTCTTATAATAAAATTTTTTATACATATAGTTTGTTTTGTTGTTTGTGTATTGGTTGATATATGTTAGATGACTAGACTATTATTTGGAAAAAAATAAAAAGGATTTATTGTAAATATTGATTTTTTATATGTTTATTAATTAAATTTAAATATGAAGTTTGACACATAATGATTACACATATCAATCATTATTTTAATTTATATGGTTCAATGGATCTTAATTTACAACTACTATTTATATTTGATATACATTTACATTTTTATATTTAGATTTTTATTTTATTTTATCGTTCCAGGTTTATTAATTAATTTTATTAAGTTTTTATATGTTTATTAATTATATGTTATGAAATGTCATAGTTATGAATATGAATTATTGTTATTTAAATTTATTTTAATGTGATATGCATATTATGGTATACAAAATTGTTTATGAAAAACAAAATTACAATATAACCAATTTAATTGAATTGATTTAATTTTCTTATTGCTTTTTTAATTGAGTCTTCATTATGTTGTATTAATCTAATATTTAAATGTTTACACTCATTTACATACACTATAACATCTCTCCCATAGGATGCTATAATTCTTCCCTATACTACACTATAATTCAATGTTAAAGAGATTGTAACAATCATCATACCTAATATCCATCTCATTAAAAGTCAATCCAATATAAATTGTTATACAAACTAAAAATATATTATTGATAAATATAATATGAATAAAATAGTAATGATTCACTCATGGACACAAATTAAAAAAAATATCATAAAGCACAAAATTTATATTAATTTGGGATCGTTAAGTATTTAAAATTTTTCCTTTCAATTATTTTTTAAGATTCCTCTCAAAACTTATTAATCTAGAGTGTATTTGCATTTATATGAAATATATTAAAAATTGATATTAGTAAAATGAAGATGAATCCCTAAATAATTATGTAAATTACAATTAAAACTTATTCTAATTTTATAAATGAATTTAATCATTTTTAACAACAATAAGGCTTGAAGCCATTACAACGAAGTTCCTATGTATCAAATCAACATTAAAAATATATACTCGTTCTTAAGATGGATATTAGTAAAATGAAGATGAATTCCTAAATAATTATTTAAATTACAATTAAAATTAATTTATTCATTTTCAACAACATTGTTCGAAGCCATTACATCAAAGTTCATCATGTCACTTGAGGAAATTGAACTTAGCTGGAGAGGATCCCAATTATTCCTCCAACAACCCAATGGACCATTATTCTTTGAACTTTATATAGAAATGTATTAACATAAAATTACTATTTGTATAATTTTATGTTAAAATAATTACTAAATTTTAAATTTTATTTATTTTATTTATTTTATTTTTTTGGGCAAAGACTAAGCTAATTTATATTAAAAAGAAGAAAAGATATGTACAAGAGGCTTGAACCTCTGAGAGTGCCATTGTGTCTTGTGCAACTCTCTTTCAAAAATATGACAAAAATTAACTGTTCTGCTAATGAGAAGGCTACTGTAAACTGGGTGCCTTTCTCTAAAAAATATTACACATTTGACTGTTCCAGTTAGCATATACAAAACATGATCAAACATAACCCAGGATTCGCCATAAGAGCCGCTACAAGAAAATTGATGTTTGCAGACCCTTGTCCGATGTCTTCATCCAGAGGCTCCTAGGTGATCTCCGTTCCAGGCGGGATGTCTTCCAGCTTCATTCCCGGCGGTAACTTTGGATACAGCAAAGTGCTAAAGGGGAAACTTGGCTCCTTGTGCTGGCCTAGCTTCTGAGGAGAGGTCTGCTGAGCTTCTGCCTTCTCCTGCGAGTGTGTTGCTTTAGCTGAAGCCTGGTCCACGCTGCTCTTGTCCTGCGTACTCACGATTTCCTGAAACACTTCGGCCTGTTCCTTTGTGCGCGCTCCAGTGCTCTCCTCCTCAATTTTGCTCTGCGAGGACGGAGCGTAGGAGCTATCCTCAATCCCCCTGCTGGGCGAGGTGCTTTTCAGATGAGAAGGCAACTGATCCATCGAAGGGGCCATCATGCTGTCTTCGTCCTCATCTTCTTCAAAGAAGATTACTGTTACCAATGTCGAAATGAAGGGCTTGTTGGTGCGACGGCGGTAATGGAACCGGGCGGATTGGACAATGTTGCAAATGGAGTGGTCCGAGTCTTCGGTGCGGTTCGAAGAAGGCGAAGCGCGGGCAAGTGGTGAAATCCGGCGGGGGCTGTAACGACCTCGCCCTCCAGCATCACCTCGCTGGCCACGGTGACTCCCACGTCGAGGAGTGGCTCTAACGCGAGGCGCCATAAGGATTATCTTGATATCTGCGAGAAGACGAAAGGACGAAGGAGGAGCTGAAGTAATCTGGATGCTGGTTATCTTCTTGAAGGATTTCCAGTCAGCTTCGACCTGGTTCCTGTTGTTGGCCCCGAGATTCTCCTCCCCTAAACAGATTGCCCTTCCAATTACCGTTGCTATCTGCGGAAAGTTGCATACAGCAAAAACAAACACAGGTTTGTGCTTAATTACAGAGAGATGCCAGAGCTTAGCATGGCGTCCGTTCTCCGGCTGCGAAAAGCCTGACCTGGCCTTCTTCTGCTGCAACCGACTCGGACCGAGGAGGAATGTTTCTGCAGCTCGCAACTCCATTCTATTAACGCCGCGGCTCTTACCTTGGAACTGAGGAAGAATTAATTGACAATGAATGTGCTTCATTGCAT
>APFE030484945.1:0-21032 GCA_000404065.3 Pinus taeda
GCCAATCTTAAAAAAAGGGACAAGGAAGAAGCTGACAAGTTGTTGGCCAAGTTTCTTCTTTGGAGTGATATTCCTTTCAAAATTACCAGGAACAATCCATTTTTCTAGCTCGTGATTGATGCTATTGCTATTGTTGGTCCAGGGTACAAAGCCTCTTCATATGATGACTTTAGAGGGCGCATTCTTTAGAATGAAAAGGTTGACTGCACTAAGAGATTGGAGGAGTTTAGGGGATCATGGGCACACACAGGATGCACTGTGATGTCAGATGGTTGGACCGATCAAAAGGGTAGAAGCCTTATTAACTTCTTGGCTAATTGTCCCAAGGGGTCAATGTTTATGAAATATGTTGATGCATCTGCACATATCAAAGATGCATGGTTATTATGTGATTTTTTGGACGTGTTCATTCAAGAGGTGAATCCACAACATGTTGTCCAAGTCATAATGGACAATGCTGCAAATTATGTTGCTGCTGGCAAGATGCTTATGGAGAGGCATCCTAACTTATTTTGGGCACCTTGTGTTGCACACTGCATTGATTTGATGTTGGAGGACATAAGAATCATTCCTTTTGTCAAGGATATTGTTGATTCATAAAAAAACATTACAAAATTTATATGTAATTATACATTTGTGCTTCATTTGATGAGAACATTCACCAACAACAAGGAGTTGGTGCACCCTGCCATTACATGGTTTGCCACTAGTTTCATATCTCTTCAATCCTTCGTGACTTCTATGTGGGATGTGAAGAGAATGTTTCTTTCAGAGGAGTGATGTGCTTTGTCATATAGCCGCAAACCAAATGGAGAGAGCATATGCAGGTTAGTTACATACTAGGAAAGCTTCTGGGTGGGAGTGCAGGAGGTGTGTAGCATTAATGAACCTTTGGTAAAGGTTCTTCGATTAGTTGATGGAGACAAGCTCGCAATGGGCTACTTGTATGAGGCCATAGATAGGGCCGAAGAATACATTCACAAGGGAGATGATGGGTTTGAGAAACAACTCATATGGAAAGTGATTGATGAGCGATGGAACAATATACTCCATCGTCCCATTCTACCTGAACCTCACATTTTCTTACTCTTGTGGTTTCTTATTTGATGCTGAGGTCATGGATGGATTCTTCACTTGTGTTCAAAAGATGGTGCCATCTCTAGCAGAACATGTATAAATCTCCAAAGAAATGGAGATATACAGGATGGCAGGTGGCACATTTAACTTTGACATGGCTATTGTGGATAGGAAGACTAAAATGCCAAGTAAGCTTTAGTTTGCTTCAAAATTCATTGTCTTTTCAAGTTCATACTTTGCTTCAACTTTCAAATTTCATTTTTTTCTTATGTTTATCTTATTTGTTGTAGATGCATGATGGAGAAGCTATGTGGCAGAGTACCCAATCTCCAAAGGCTTGCCATTTGAGTGGTCAACCAAACATGTAGCTCCTCAGAATGCGAGCAACTAGAGTGTATTTGAAAAAATATACACCAAGAAGCGCAACAGGTTAAAATATTCCAATTTTTTGAATTCATTAAATAATAATTTTATAATTATTAATTTATTTTTTATAATTTATCAATTTATTTCCCTTGTACAAGTTGGATTCTCAATGACTTAATGACATGGTCTACATCTACTATAATCTTCGATTGTGGGTGAGGCAACTTGAGAGGACACCTGATGTGGAGGCCATCTCATTGGATGGGATTGACACCACTGTTGTATGGAGGGTTGAGGCTGAGAGGCCTATCATGCAGTCGGTCCCTGATTGGTTAGAGCAGGAGGTAGTGGAGGAGAAGGAGGAGGAGGAGCAACAGGGGGAGGAGGTGACACCACCTACCATTGTCACTAGTAGAGGACATGGTCTACCTCCTATAGCTCTTAGTTCTTTAGCTTCTAGAGCACAAGAGAGTCCACTGCGAGCTGCACCACCTTCTTCATCTAGAGGGAAAACTGTTACATTTTCTCGCAAGAGGCGTAGAGGAAATCAATAGTAGTAGCAGTGATTGATGTCTTTGTTTGGGAACCCTTTTTTTCCTCTCTTTTCCCTCATTTTGCTTCTAGCTACATTGATTTCACTTCTGTTGGTTAGTTATTTAGCTCTTTTGTTGCTTTTGTTAAAGCAGTGATAGGAGCTACTTTTGTACCCCCCTACTATGTACTTGCATTGGCTGCACTTTTGAGTCCCATTGACCTAATGTGGTAATTTGTTGGACATTACTAAGATTATCTTATATATCGTATCCTCAGAATATTTTTCCTTATGCTACCACAAACACAACGAGGAGATCCATTTCTTGTTCCCGTTCCCATCTTGATATTACACTAGTACATTACTAATCAATTTCATATGCACATAGTATATGTTGGGAGGGTGTTGGAGCCATATTTTTTATCTCCCATGTTGAAAATTGGGGAGCTATGGGATGAGTTTCCCCATAGAAACCCTAAGACCCCAAGAGGAGCCCAACTACCCCAAATGAGAAAATTCAAATTAGATAAAGAAAAATTAGTATTACAAATTTGGGTTTGTAATTATTAAAGAAAATGTGTTAAATTTAAATTGGAGTATTTCCCTCCAAATAGTGAAAGTTGGCTTGACTCCTTTGCCATCCATGCAATCTTGAGGAAAGCCATAAAGGGAGATCAATCCTCCTCCCAAAAAGCGTGAATTCGGATCACATCTCTGTGGCTTATTTTTAGTGGCTTGTCGCTCTGATTAAATCTCAGAAATTCACATAACTCATGTATCTCTGAAATACCAGGGCTCTGTGGTTCGTATATGTTTGAGGTTACATTCTTTGTGGCAGGCTCACTATATTCTCTGTGATGGAACTCACTCTTATGATGTGATGGATCTCACTCTTACTATGTGTCTCATATGACTCGCATTCGCTATGGCATCGCTCTTCACTGTGGCTTGTGGTTTGCTTCTGTGGCATATCTTGGCATCACATTACGTAACAATGGCTTGTTCTCATTACTATAACTCGCTCTCTACACAGTGGCTCCTATATACTTGAGGTTCACACTCTTAACTGTGGTTCACACTCGTTGTGACACGCATTGTTATTTTTTTGTGACTCACACTTTTTGCTGTGACTCACATTTGTCATTACAGTGGCTTGCATCATTATTTGGTGGCTCGCATTTGATTCTATGACTCACAATTCTCTGTATGGTTCATTCTATTTCTTTGAGTCTCACATTATGTTTTGAGAATTGCTCTCTCTCTCTATAACTCGCATAGCATTCTCTGTATGGCTCGTATTCTTTATATGTATCTCTGTAACTCACATTTATGATGAGATCTATTCCTAAAATTTTGTAATAATGATTCTTTTAATTCTTAAGAGCATTGATTTGACAGTACAACGAAATTATGTCGATAGTATTCTTGAAAATATTGATAACAAAAACTGTTCTAGTGGCAATATCCTTGATGATCCTCAAATATGACAATGAACTTTAGTATGGCTGTAACTTTGATATAGCAGTGAATGGATGGCAATGAACTTGGTAGTAACCTTGTAGGTCTGTAACTTTTGATGATGATAGTAATCTTTGATATGCCATTGACTTTGGCATGACAATGTCCTTGACATGGCAGCAATCTTTGATATGGCAGAAACCTAGTATGGCAGTGACCCTTGGAGATAGTGACCTCAAAACAATGGCAGTATATGGACCAGGATGTATGGCAGTTCATATGATAGTAATTTATATGCATAATAATGACCTTGTTCCTTGATGACAATGACTTTTCTATTATGATATATGATGACAGTGAAACATATGATACAGTGTTCTTTCTCTTATGATGACATTGACGTTGCTCTTATAACAAAAATGATGAATCTTGACAATGATTATGTCCCTTGATAGTGAAGACTCCTGATGACACTTATTGTAGTGATATGGATGATGCTACTTCAGACAATGATATGATAACATCTCTCTCGGACTTGTTTGATTATCAGAGGTTAGATTGTTTTGTTCACAAACGAAGTTGTGAACTGACTTGGATTGGCCCTAGGTGGTTGAATGTGACTGATGATGATGTCTCATGATTATTGTACTTTGTATCTCAGCTGAATATATGATGAATATCTAATAGAAGAATATTCTGTTTGGGTTTTCCCCCTTGTCCGGTGTTGCCCTAGTCTCTGACTGTTATATATATATATGTTAATGTTAAAGTTAAACTTAAAGTTAAATATTAAATATGATGACAGGAATATCTCAACCCCAGATGTTAAGTTAAAAGGACATATCAAAAATAGCAATGTAATGGTTCTAATAGATACAGGAAGCACTCACAATTTTTTGGACTCAAATATTGCAAAAAGGCTTAACATCTTCACATATCCAATGCCTAATATGAAAGTGATGGTAGCAGATTGAAAGAAAATAAAAAAAGTGGGAAGAAATAGCGATGGACGTTATCGAAGTGCTATCCGTGTCGGATGGAAAAGACAAAATCCTCATAGTAGTTGAGAGACTCACCAAATATGCACACTTTATAGGAATGAAGAAATCAGACTCAACAAAACAAATCGCTGAGATATTTTGCAAGAATGTCTACAAAGTACATGGGTTTCCGAAAATCATTGTTAGCGACAGAGATGCCAAATTTAAAGGGAATTTTTGGAAGGAATTTTTCAAACATATTGGAACATACCTCAACATGAGTTCAGCATGCTATCCTCAAACAGACGATCAAACAAAAATTGTCAATAAATGTTTAGAAGCTTACCTTCGCTGTTATGCAATAGACAAACAAAATAAGTGGGCTCAATTGTTACATTTTGCCGAATGGTGGTACAATTCCACTTATCACACTTCAGCGAAAATGACCCCATTTCAAGTTTTGTATGGTTATGAGCCTCCTAAATGTAAGGACTTTGCCATTATCGAGACAAAATTTCCAGCAGTTAAAGATCAATTAGAAGAAACCCAAAAAGGTCAGTTAGAGGAGACCCAAATTCTTCCAAGTACTAAAAGAAAATCTAAATATTGCAAGAAATTGTATGAAGCAACAAGCTGACCAAAACAGAAAATGAGAGAATTTGAGGTTGGAGAATGGGTATTTGTTAAACTTCAGCCTTACAAGCAATTGTCCTTAAAACAGAAGGGAAGAAACAAATTGGTACTAAAGTTCTATGCACTGAATGAGATTAGCAAAAAGATCAGCCAAGTAGCATACAACTTAAGCCTTCCTGATAATAGCCGAGTTCACAACGTTTTCCATATATCTTGCTTTAAGAAAACATTAGGCAAACACCAAGCAACATAGGCAATACTTCGACATTAGATGATGGAGGGAAGATCATATTAGAAACAGAAGGTATCATCACCACTAGTGAAAAGAAATTACGATCACGAGTAATTAAAGAATACCTTATCGAGTGAAAGAACCTACTAGAAGAAGAAGCCTCTTGGGAGACTGAAGGATTCTGTCAATAGCACCCTTCGTTACCTATGCTTTGAGGACAAAGCATTTTTTTTGAGAGGAAGGCAATGTTTTATATATATATGTTTTAATGTCTAATTAGGTACAAGGGGCACAATCAAAGATCATGCCCCCTCGTGTAAAGACACCCAAAGCTGTGTTTAAGCCTGGGGCCCTTCCATTGTAAGATCATCATTCAATTTTCTATATATATATATATAATCTGTGAAAACAGAATTAAATTGTTTTTTATTTCACTGACCTAAATCATGGTGTCTATATTGTGCATGCCTTCTACTTTTCTTTATTGTTCCACTGCATTGTTGATGTTTATTGTTCTCTGTACATAATTGATAATGATGATATGAAGTTATGTATTATGTAAACGATTTAAAAGTTTGAAAATACAATTATCTACATCAACAATCAAGCCCTAAAAAATTAACATCCCAAAACCCTCAAGCCCTGTTTCTTGTTTCCTTCACGTTCCTTGTTCTGTTTCCCAGTTCCCTTTTGTGGTCTCATACCATCTATCAAGTTTTATCTAGTTGGTAGTTTGTCAAGTTTCATACTTTGCTGCGGTGCATGTTTTGAAAATCTTTGCCCCTGTGAAGGTCTCTGGATAAAATGATAAAATGAAGGTAGTTTATTTTAATACCAAAGAGTGGGCATCCATAAGATGCCAGGATAAGGAAAACTTAAGCTTTGATTCTCTCAACAGAATCAGATTGCAGGCAGACCAGCACATATCTGTCAGGAAATTTTTATGGAGTGAATTTTCTTTGTGCCATATCTTTACTGATCTGTTAAGACAACAGTCTAAAATAATTTACAACATAATTTCCTAAGGTTTTATTGGCACATGTAACATGGTTGCGGCTGTCTAACTGAACTAAATCAAGGGCTTTTACTAATGCTTGAAGTGCCCTTTCAGAAACTATTTCATACTTCGCAGTAGTATGCATGACTGGCTTAAACTAATCCTCGACAATGTTAGGTGTAAGCTTGTAAGAAGTGAATGGGGACAAAACTATATCAAGTACCTGATCAAATCTCTTAAGTGTTATAAAGTCATTTGATGCCAAATTAGATACATCACTAAATAGCATTATAAGTTGTTCCCCTGACTTTGAGACACAGAGTTGGGCAATATGTAGATGATATGTATGGTTAAGTCTGCAAAAGTGCTGTATAGGCCGTTAATCAGTCTGTTTTATCTTTATTGCATTTCATGAGTAGACTTGGGAAATAGGTAGATGATCTGTATGGTTAAGTCTGCAAAAGTGCTGTATAGGCCGTTAATCAGTTTGTTTTATCTTTATGGCATTTCATGAGTATGGTCAGATATATCTAGTGATAGTTAGGCTTGAGGGAGATCCAGCTAATTTAAGAAATGTTTTAGCTAGGAAGAAACAAACAGGTATATATTGAAGGAGAATATTGAGGATTATTTCAGGCATGGTGTGCAGCTTTGTTCAGGTTGAAAAGTTCATGTCTCACATTTCCCATTTTATTTCAGGGAAATAGTGTTATCTTGTGTAATTCTGACCATTTTTTTCTTTAACTTTTCTTCATGCTGGACATTGGGTTTTAGAATAAATAATGCAGCACAGATTCCCCACTATCGCCAATCTACATATAATTGTTTTGATCACACTAAATGTAATCTTTTATTGACAAGGTTTATAAGTCTTGCTACTGCATGTGAAGATTTTAACATATGAACGTGTTTTCTTGCAGATGAGACGTGATGTAGACCTCCTTGTGAAAGAAATTAATGGTCCTTACCTGGAGCATGTAATCAGTTTGCTTGTGTCTTGTCCAAATGAAGTTCTTGCTTTAGTAAAACAAAGTGTTCTCCATACCTCACACGCATTATTAGATTCTGTGCCTATAATAATGGATGTCATGATTGAAGCAGTGGTGGAAAAGTCTGTTGAGGTTAGTGTTAGTTTACTCTGAACTTTTCTTCTTTATATGCTGCATGAGAAAAGGATTGGATGTTTGTTCTAACTGAATAAGGATATATTGTTTTAGTCTCAGCTAAGCATTTTGACGTTTGCTAGATTTAGATATAAATATAGATAGATAGATAATAGATAGAATATGGTTTTGAAATTTAGATTCTGAGCTGATTTACTTTGGACCCACTCATCAACTAGATTTGCATAATGTTTTATAGAAATAATAACAGTTAATAAACAATTTCTGATAATATATATGCTGTCTTATCTTATTGTTTGAACTGTTAATGATTTGGGCTTGAGATTACTTGTTTTCTCCTTTTTAGGAATTTTTTGCGTACCACCAGGGTTGTTCTTGATCTGATCTGGCTAACTTTGTTTTGGAGAATGCATTAGAATAAGGAAAAATTATAGACCCACCAAACAATTGTTATGATCTTTCTCAAATACTCTCAATGCAGTTGGAGTTCCCAAGTACATGAATGCCATGTCTAGAGAAGACCATATAAAGAGTAGAGAATATGGAGGAACATACCTAATTTCAAAAGTTGAGTGCAGCTAACCGTATCCTGATTTTAAGAAACAGAGAGGTATTCAAAGAAATGATAGTTTGAATGATAAAGTCAACGAGATTTTATTTTTGACCTGTGTGCAAATATCAAACTCATGACAAGAAGAAATCCGTGGCATAATTCGTTAAAGAGCACTATTTAAAATTCACTCCATAGAACCTGCAATAAACCTAGATAAAAGATCAGCATGTCCATCAGGTGACGGGAACATCCAAATTAGCTTGGCCACCATAACCCAACCATCCCAATGGCCCTCAAACTGCAACCACATAAAGCCTCCTAAGCATGGAAGAACCTGCAATCATGTGAATTTAAAATACCGCATTTTAACAAATTGTGTGCAAAGATATCTTCTTGTCAGAAGTTTGAAATTCACACACATGTCAAAAATATAATCCCTATGAAAATTCCAATTATGTCACACAAGTGTGGGGTGAGGAACCTTGTGGTGCATTCCTTGCAGAGTTGCCAGTCCATTTGGAAATCAGACCCTTATTTTAAACACAAGGTTTTTGTTAAATTCCTAATACTAGTTGTCTCCTCGTGGGACAACCGAGTGGTTGGCACAATGGATGTTATCCCCTCCACCCGGTTTCAAATCCCACAGGGTGCATCTTTGGCCTATTGTGATAAGGCTCTGCCACCCTCATGGAGAGTTGGCTCTTGCTAAGTCATAAAACTCTGGTATATCTGGCTTACGGGCTGTGGGATATACTCTTGGTGTTATAGTGGCAGTACTGGGTTTGATCTTAGGCCTTGCCCAGATTACTCCAACGAGTTACTGATTCACCATGGTTTAATTTAATTTTTTTCTACTACCAGTCTAGATTTATTTATACCTCAACAATTTTTATTCCTAGAAAATTATTAAATAAAATTTTGAATTGCTATGAAAATAAAATCAGTGATATTTAACTTCTGAAATAAAATATTTGCAGCGGAAAAATAAATCAGAGAGATCAATCACATCACAACAGTAAATATACACCCATAACAATTTTCCTTTATTTAAAATCCTTCGGAAAATTTGGGTCTAGACTTGGAGAAGAACACATAGAAAAATGCATAGCTGGAACCTAACTCAGCCCCTTCTAGGAAACTCGGCCCAAATAATTCAGCCCACACCAGAAAATCAGCCTCCTAAAGAATTTGGCCTTGGAGAAACTCGGTCTCCACTACCAGCAAATTGGCTTCTCCTTTCCTCCTCGTATGACCCCTGCACACTCGAGAAAGATCTGCCCACTAGATAAATCAATGTCTCCACAGCTCGACCTCCTCTATGCTTTACCTACTTGGCCTCTCGATTTCCTAAACTCGACCTCCTGAAAATACTCCCGAAATTTCCCTGCACTTTTCCTCCCTTCTTTGTAGTCTAGCTGAGCCTCTTGCTCTAGAGAAAATTTCTTCCTCCACTTGTATGTCTTCACCTCTCCCTTAGGCTTATTTTATAACTTCATTAAGCCAAATCCTTAACTGTAATCTTCTAAGTGATTGACCATCGAGATTAGATATTGCTTCACTTGTGATCAACAATTGAGATCATATTTAAGTCACTTAAATAATGAAGTTATTTATGCTATAAGTACTTTGGCTTAATAGTCCACAATAATTAATTGACTTACTCCACCATGTTGGAAATTCACTGAATTTCTAATCATGGTAATTACTTGTGACTATTTATATATGTTTTTGTATAGCATTTACTTTATTCATTAGGTCATTTGAGCAATTATACAAATACATCGCTCAAAAAGACAAGAGACACTAGAAATTAGGCTAGAGACCAGGGAAAAACCCACAAGCGGAAAACCCATCAATCCTTTCCTTATAGATTCTATGTCAACAAGAGAAATCCAAGTCAAACTAACCAATGATCGAAGTGCCAAGTCAACCCTCTAAGCTTTGCCATGATCTGTCTAATCAATTTGTTTATACATGCCTGCCACGTCACAAAGATATAGGTGCCATAGAAAGATTGCTTCATTATTGGGAAAGGTGCCACAGGAGCTCGCATCAGCACAAAGAAATATACCACAAGAGCTCGTATCATCATGGAGAGATGTGTCATAGAAACTCGCATCATCATCACAAAAACTTGCATCATCATCAAAGAAACTTGCATCAATATGGAGAGATGTGTCGTATCATCATGGAGAGATGTGTCACAGAAACTCGCATCATCATCACAAAAACTTGCATCAATATGGAGAGATGTGTCTTTTCATCATGTAGAGATGTGTCACAAAAACTCACATCAATATCACAGAAAATCACATCAATATGGAGAGATATGTCACAGGTTTGCATCACAGAAAGACTGGTGCCTTAAATAGCTCGTATACCATAGAGAATTATTTATTTATTTAATTTTATTTAATTAATTAATTTATTTATTTTTTCAGATGTTCGAATTTACTCTTCCACTGATGAAGTCTGAATTTCTTACCAAATGGTGGAGGATAGTTGCCAATATATAGTTGTTTCGTCATCCGAAAGGACACGCCTTTTGGGCAGGCCGACTTGTCTTTTGGAGGGCTGACTTGGTCAACTTGAGGACACAATTATACTTTGAAAAATTCAATTTTCTTTTCTTTTTCAATGTCCAAATGTGGCATGACAAAACAAATTCTTTTTGACTCTTAGCATGAACAACATGCTTAAATAAATACATCAATGACAAATTATACGTTATGAAGACCGAACCTTGTTACATTTCCAACACTCCCTCTTAACTAGGGAGGTATTCATAATGATTCATCAGACTAATCTCAAGTTGAAGACTATATAAGAAAGGATTTGGATTGATAAACATCAATGATGATTGTATCATCATAACCAACATTGTCATGTTACCAAGGCCTTGACAAGTAAGCTCTATCTCTTCGCTAGATCAGAGCACAATGTTGGGAGACATTCAATAGGACACCACACTGCCTCTCCGAGGGCATATACTCCACCTAGGATCACTGGAGTATGTCCTCCATAGGACCATTTCCCTCAAGAAAATGCTAGTCCATCAGACCATTCTTTATCCAAGTCCATGTACTTGACTTGGGGTGTTAATACTAATCTGCCACTGTACGTGACTCAAGAATGTTTGTCCAAGATGCTTATCCAATCCACCATTCTCCTTATCCATGTACTTGACTTACGGTTGTTAGTCCTGGTTACAGTACATGACACAAGGAGTACTATGTGTCCAACCTCATTCGCTCTCAACCTGAGAGGAAAGATCCACAAGCTCAAGCTTGCCTTGGAAGTACTCATACTTCCCTTACATCAAGTAGAAGTTCAATCGTAGAGATTGGTTGTAGCTTTCTTGGCACCTATCTGCACCATACCCTTGAAACATAATGTGCTTCGACCTTCCATGAAAACCAAGTTCTCTGGTTGAATCCAACATGTTATCAAACAGTGCATCAAACATTTTTCGGAGCCAAATTGCTTCACAGCTTGCCTTTCAAGCCGCAACATACTTGGTCATTGAGTACAATAGATGTCTTATTTCCTGCTCATCCACAAAATCAGAGACCAATAAGAAGCGATATACAAACTTTCTCTGTTTTCAACACTACTTGCCTTGCAACTGTGCTTCTCTGACCATGCCATGACCAATCATACCATGCTTGTACTTCAACACATGTTGGGCTATATTCCTTGGATCAACAGTAAAATTATTTTCTTCTTTCACTTGATCCATCATCAATTACCCTGATTGACAATCTTGATTTGTCACTTAAGCTATCAACTACCAAGTCAAGATCCTTGAATTCTGAAGCCAAAGACCAGGGTTACAAAAGCAAATATTCTAGTCAACGCAACTCCCTCTGACACATAGGCTCTCCTACTATTGTTAGAAAACAAATGACATAGGATCAACCTTGATCCATCAATCTCAAAGGAGTCTTCCTTCACAAGCATAGGACTTCTTCATATACCTCCCAAGCTTGAGATAACTCTTATCTACACTTCTTCTCTCATCAAAGAAGATGATCTCTGCAACTATCAGATGTGATAACATAAATCATGAATACAAAAAACCTTCAATAGAAGTGTACTTGACAAGACATCCCTTCATAGACTTCTTCTTGAGGTAATTCTTTGCTTTGTACTTCTTGCCAGCCAATCATGTTTTGTCATAATTGAAGGGCATTTTGCTCCCTCTTAGTCTAGATCTCCTTTATTACAATATCTCTCATCAGAACGAGTCTCTATATAACTTTTCTTTGCCCTTCCATTTGTTGCCAAGGCTTTGGCAACCTTCATTATGTACCTACAATCCTCATTAGGAGGCCATGGAAGAACAATTTATAATCAAGCAAAGAATTTGAAGACAAGAGACTATCTAATAATAACAATACCAATGATAATTGCAAAAGAGAGATATAAGATACTTATCTTTGGAGAAGAATGACAACTCCCTCTTGATCTGTTGACTTCTTGCATATATCTCCAACTTTGTCAGCTTTATCCACGTCATCATTGTGATGTCATTTCTTTCTTGTAAGATCCTAGGGTTTAATAGACCATAGGGGTTTTCTTGTTCAAACCCCTTAGTATATTAGGGTTTACAAACCCTAAATCTGACATGTTGTTCTTGACACAGATTAACCAATCATCTCGGATCTCTGGCATAACAAACCCTTAAAGATGCGTGCCAATATCAGTTAGGTCATCCCTCATGTCAATCAAGTTGGCTTCCTGCAATATGTATTTCGTCCTGCTATCATGTATAGAAAACAATCTTATGGTCCCAAGATAAATCTGTAACCTACACGGACTTGTGCCATAGAAAAAGGATCTTCAAAAAATAAATAGGTTCAAATACTTGTCACAAAAATACTACTAAAATTCAAATGCCATAATAGAAGGGCTTGATTGGTCATATTTTAGAAAGATAAGGCTCCAAGGCTTCAGACTAGAGCTCAGATTTCAGACCCCTTCCATAGATATTTTTCACAACATGTCATATGCCTGTCTTTAGATGCTTCAGAAATTTCAATCACAAGTTTACACTCATCTAAAGATTCAAACTTCTATTGTAGATAATAGGGCTTGTATCTTCATAGCTCGAACTAGTGCTATGACTTCAGACCCTTTTCACAAATTTTTGGATGTGAGTGCTATGGTCTTCTTCAAACTTGTTATTCATACTGATCTCCTATTAGACTTGTCTCAAACATGTCTTCTTGCTTACTCAAAAATTTCAGATGTCTGGACATGTTACCCACCTCTAGTGGGTGACCCCTATAGGAGAAATTTTCTCCTAGATTTGTCTTCAGCTGACAACTAGTAGCCCCTTTACAACTACTTGATAGCTTAATATGCCATTATTCTTCGCCACCTGAGCCAGCCATTGTGGATCCTCACTCATATGTTATGATCGTATGTTTGAAGGTGGGCCTTCGGCCTTCCAACCCCAGAGGTATGACTTTTCATTATATAATTGGGTGTTTATGCTTGCTTCTCTTGGGCACATTTGCACATGGATTGGTCGGGGGATTCAGTGGAAAGAATAGTCTTTGCCTATACTCTTGTTCTCTTACCTTAGCTTGGGGGTTAATCTCGTATCCTAGTCTTGTGAGATCTCCTGTAATGGTTACTAGCTTTAAGAATGATACTACGTGGGAAATCTCGATTTTGGCTGTGTGGTCCTGCTTCCCCGACACCATATATCACACTCCCCTCCACTCATTATAAGCCATTTCTGCATTTTTCCCATCTAGGTCCACATTTGTCCATTCGGTCCACAAGGTGTTAGCCTACCCCTCCCCTTGCCCCCACCTTGGGTCGGGCTTCGAACGATGCGTCGAAGGTTGATGTAGCTAAAAAGAAAGTTAAAAGCATAATTTGGCCACTTATAATAGGAAATGTACCATAAAATGCAAAAGATGGCTGGAACATTAAAATTTAGTGTGTGGGCAAAATCCAAGCATGAGCTCTACCCCTTATATATATGGCCATCACCCTGGTTCCTAGAGCCCCTATGAGTGCTCCCTTACATCATCAAGGAACCCATGATTGTCCCAACCCCTGGTGGGTGATGAACTGCCCCACTTCAAGGGGGGATCCATTGCTATATCTTACGCATCATGCTCTCATCCCCTTGAGCCTCGAGCAGTAAAATGAAGAAAATTCAATAAAATGCAAAAGGCATATGAAGAAAGGTGGAAAAATAAAGGGTGGGGTAACTCAGGTACCACGATTTCTCCCTCCTACATTCATACAACCAAGGTATGGGCCTCCCTTATCATAGCTAACCTTGTACCATGGCATGTTGCTTGGAGCATCCCCTTTTGCCCCTACTCCGTTCCGTCATTATTTCACATAAGCCCTGCCATTTGGTGGATGTACCATGGAACTGCCACTCCCTTAGAGGTAGAAACCACCTAATAGGGTCCTTCGTTAACCTCCTTGTCAAGGAAGATAACATTAGTACATGTTTAAAGCCCATTTGGAAGGGCATGCCACTATGAAGTGTCCACTTCTCCCCTTGATTAGCAAGCTTATTTGCTCAATTGCACTAATGAATTGCTGTACTAGAAGGTGAGGAGACACATTGGATCTTATATAGGATTGCAAGTGGGTCTTCATCTTGGACTTGGTCTCCTTATACGAGGTCCAAGCTGAGAGCCATGGGTCTCTAGCCTTGCAGAGCATTGATTACTATACCATGAGGTTTTTCATTGGCACACATTGCTTTGTTCATGCCCCAGTCATACAAAGATGATGATGCACTAGGACCACATTGCCTAGTCGACCACACATTTACACTTGACACTTGGCAGTTGATCCAGGACCTTGAGGAGGTTTGTATCATTTGGAGAGACATGGGAGGGCATGTGCAATCTTCTATTCCTCATTGATGGAGCAACAACTTGTTATGGAGCCACTTGGAGACTCATGAGACCATTGATTGTGCCCCACAACCACTTGGGAGCAACATAGGATGTTTTGCTTGGAAACCAAGAGGCCATCCCCTTGATCATCATTTTTGGAGCCCTCCACTTCATCATGGCACATTGAGGGCTCATCTTGGCCTTCCAACGACCCTTTGCACCATTTTTTTATCATTTTGGCCTCATTAGGAAGGCTTATTTTACACATTTGAGCTATTTGGTGGGCTTGTCAGCAAAGTTATTGTTATTTGCACATTAAAATATTATTAGGGCTTAATTAGGTTAATTAGGCCATTCAAACTTGTGAGAGGCTCATATAAATTGAAGAGACCTCATTTGTAATTTCATCATCACTTGGATTTGGGAAATATCTCTCTAAAAAATTCAGGCCTGCAATTGTGGAATGATTTGGATGAATAAATACATTTTGATGTGTGGAAAATTTTCCCTATCTGTCTTGGAGCTTCTTGTTGGCAAGATTATGGATGGATATATTCTTATTTGTCTTGTAAGTGCAATATAATGCTATATTTATGTTTTAATGGATGTCTAATGCATAGAATTATTTTCTTATGGTGAAATAATATGCACTAATTAATGCGAATTAGTGGAATCATTGAAAATATTGGAGATTTTTGCATGTGCTACTCACCGGACAAAGAATGAATGAATGTTCCTAGGGGACAATTTGCATTTGCATCCTTGAAACTCCATTTTAATTGCCATTGAAGTGTAAAAGTCTAAAGTTGCTGTGTAGTTGCATGCATAGATAGTGAAGCTGCTTCTTTAGGCCTCCTTGAAGAGCGAAGTTCCTAAATATTGATCATTTTGACTCCAATCTTCCCAATAGCCAGGCACTGGCCCTAGATCCTTGGTGAATAGTCCCGCTTAACGAAATATCATTCTTTCACCTCTTTTCTTCCTCTTTTTTTCGTTCCTCTAAGGATAAGGAGATTTTCTAGGGCTTGGTGAGAAATTTCAGGGAGGAGGAATTTTGGATTTCGGCTAGACCAAATTCTTCATTTGTGTTTCCTCTAGGCATCCTCCAATTTTCAAAGATTCCGACAGTGGAATTCCAAATAGATTGATGCCCCAACTACCACACCAAGTGGGAACCCTTGAAGCTCCCTTTGACATGGGGATTTCTTGACGGTTTGCACTTTGTAGTTCATCATTCAAAACCTTTTCTCTTAACTATAATTGACCATTCGATGAGCCTTACCTCGGTATATCTCTCAAACCTAGGTCTCTTATAGTATTTCTCTCAAGGGGTTTTTCGTGGAAAGTCATCCTAGCTTCTCCCAAAACTCACACTTTGATTGAATTTTTGCACTCAATGAGCCATCCTTGCTCCACTTTGGACCTTGGTATAGACATATTAATTGCAAGTGAGGAATATTGGAAGTCTTGATCTTAGGCACTTATCATTATTGATCATTCCTGAGCTCGTCCTCTAGTCATCCTTCATAGGTCCTTCTTGGGGAGCCTTTTAGCTTCCTTTTGAAGCATTTGAACCATTAATTGAGCCTCTCCTTGAATGGGCCTTGGAAATCATTTCATATCTCATTGTTGATCCCATCATCCTAATTGATTTCCTCTATACTACAACTCCTGTCGGTGAAAATCCAAGAAGAGAAGGGGACTTAGGCTGTGGTGACAGTGGGCCTTTGTCCCAAATTGTTCTGTCTTTGAGCTCTAGCTTACAAATTAGGCCTGCTAGTTTGTGCAACAACATAGACCAATGTTACCTTAGACAGAGGACCATAGAGATCACTTTGCACTTTACCACAAAGACTTATCACATAGCACAAAAGTATTAAGCCTTCGAAGGAGCTCCGACTTCAGATTATGTTTCAACATTCTACTAGGCCTTTGCAATATCTTTTGAATGTTTTGTAATGATCCGATAGAGTAATATTTGCACCTTTAGTAGATCACAATGCCAAACCTTGCACTACTTCGTTTTGTAAGCCTCATATTCATCTTTATTACTATAAGTGCTTTCATGACAAATGAGTACTTTGCCTTCAAGACTTGTCATTGACTCTGTATAGTTGTTAAAAGGATACATCTCATGACATTGTTGGTTTAGATAGATATGTTTCTCAAAATTCCTCTGAACTGGTTTCAAAGTTACTTAGGATCGACTCTCTTAATTTATCCTTTCAATAGTTCTCTCTCAGGAATTTCAAGAACAAAAATATATTCTTTTTTACTTCAGTTACAATGCATATACTCAGTATTCAATAGTGAGATTGTTCCTTTTTCCCTCCTAATTGGGTATCTGAGTTTTTCGGCCTTCTGAGGTCATATTGAGGCCTTCTCGACCTTCTGCACCATTCTGATGTCTTAGTACTGAGACAGGTTTTGAGACCTAGAGCTTTAGGGCTTTGACTTTCCTATGAACTTTTCTTGCACCAACACATTGTTGACCTTTGATATGGAACATGGTTGCACTCATATCTTACCTCTGATACCATGTTGGAAATTCACTGAATTTCTAATCATGGTAATTACTTGTGACTATTTATATATGTTTTCATTTAGCATTTACTTTATTTACTAGGTCATCAAGCAATTCACAAAAAGATAGGTGCCATAGAAAGCTTGCTTCATTATAGGGAAAGGTACCATAGGAACTCGCATCAACACAGAGAAATACACTGTAGGAGCTTGTATCATCATGGAGAGATGTGTCACAAAAACTTGCATCAATATCATATAAAATTGCATCAATATGGAGAGATATGTCAGGTTCACATCACAGAAAGACTGGTGCCTTAAATAACTCGTATACCACAGAGAAGTTTTCCTTAGATGTCCGAATGTACTCTTCAATTGATGAAGTTTGAATTTCTTGTCAAATGGTGGAGGATAGTTGCCAATATATAGTTGTTCCTTCATCCAAAAGGACATGTCTTTTGGGCAGGCCAACTTGTCTTCTGGAGGGCCAACTTGATCAACTTGAGGACACAATTATACTTTGAAAAATTCAATTTTCTTTTCCTTTTCAATGTCCAAATGGGACATGACAAAAACATATTCTTTTTTACTCTTAGCATGAAGAACATGCTTAAATAAATACATCGACAAAAAATTATACGTTATGAAGACCAAATCTTATTACATTTCCAACACACCAAGGAAGCAACTAAGAGACAATCAACCGTCTTCTACATGCTAAGACACCAAGCTCATGTATAAGACCTTTCGAAGCTACCAAGAACTTCAACACTCCCTCCTAGCAAGGAAGGGATTCTTCACCACCCCTAGCTTGTCCCTGTAAAACATGAACTCCCCTTTCACTAGAGGTTTGGTGAGAATATTTTCCACTTGGTCCTCTGTGGGAATGTTCTGCGATCTCGCAATACCTCTCTGAACCTTGTCTCTAATGAAATGATATATGATCTCTATATGTTTGGATTTGTCATGAAACACATGATTTTTAGAGAGCTTAATGCAACTCTGATTATCCTAGTGAATCACCATGGGATCCAACTCAAGACCATTAAACCTTATGAGCATCTTGCAAAGCCATAAGGTTTCACAACTTGCCATGTACTCTGCCTTTTTTAAGTTAAGTGCCACTCGCTGCTGCTTCCTTTGGGATTTGTGCATATTTGGAAAGTAACTTTACTACTTCAAATGGAAATGCTGCTACTACAACTCTATAATTCCACACATTTAATTAATCACAAGCATTTTCTGTATTTCAGAAATCAAATCTGCAACTATTGTTACTATTGTTGCAACAAAGAAATTAGATTTGCACTTCATCTACTTGTTGAAGACAAACAAAATAAACAAATCTATCAAGTGAAAGGAAGCGGTGGTGTTTCTCATGTTGTTCTGGGGGCCTGACCAATTGACAATCCTTCATATGCCCTTAATTGCCAAGATAGGTATAAACAAGAGCATTTGCAGATTTGAGAATCAAAATATAACTCTGGCCTTCTTTCTGCCTTTTAAAGTCAAGGGAAGGATGGCTTAACAACCAACACTAGGAAAAGTTATAATGTTTTGTAATGTCATTTTGTTGATTTTTGTAGCTCAGGCAGGTACTTCCGCACAAGCCTTGTGTCTAGGCATGCAAAAGTCTCCCATATTCTCCTTAGAGCAGTTGCTCTAGAGTGAGCAAGTTGCTGATGTAACTTAGCCTAAGTCTAACTTAGGGAAAAACACATATTAATATGTTGGCTTATTGAGCTAAAAGAAACTTAGGAAAAGTAAAGTAATTTACTTTAGTAAGTTTTAATTGTAGCTGTTGATTTCAAGCGAGGCGGGATCTAATCTAGGATGTTAATCACTTTGAGCTTAGGGTTAGGGTAAGGGATTTAGCTCAACGTAAAGTTATAAAAGCAAGACTGAGGAGAAGAGATAGACACACTATAACAAGACAAGGTTGAAAGCAACATCTCAGTGAGCGGTGTGCTTGGTCAAAGGGATTGCAGAGGGGTTGGAGATCCATATCTATAGGAAAGATTGAGCAATGATCTAGAGTATATTTGCTGGATCAGATCCAGGTTAATTGTATTATGTATTTTCTCAAGTGGGCAATCATTCCAGAACAGGAGCCCCCCTAAGTTTGGATTTTTTAAAGAAAAACTTGTTGGGCAAAAATTTGTTTGTCATTGTGATTGATATCGTTAAATTTGCTTCTGCTAAATTTGTTAGGAACCTAGTTGTGTGTTTATTCAGTAAATCACTTTTTTGCTAGGGATTAAATATCGAGTGCTAGGTTCGCAGGAAATCTAACATGGTACTAGAGCTCGAAAGTTGAAAATAGATCTTGGAATCAGAGAAGGCAGGTTCATATAGGATCTCTCGGGCTAGGTTTGGCCATGATGGTACGAGACAATTTCTTTTTTTAGGGAAGCTGAATGACTGAAGAGTTTTTTTTGGCAAGCGGGGGCTGATTTGGTTTCTTTTTTTTTTTAACATAAAAAGGGGAATCGATGACTGTGGTGGCCTGTGGCCGCAAAGCAATTACCAGTCACTAACCTAGCCAATGGATTTGATAGTAGGCAACGTGCACATCGGACGATAGAGAAATTGGGCTTTGTAGGGATCGATGCAGGGGGAGCATAATGTAGGAGAAGGTTGAGGGTCAAAGCTGAGTAGGGCCATGAAGGGCCCTTAGTTGAATTGGCCAACAACAATAGGATATTAGACTTGCCAACAAGCTGACATAGTATTGAGATGGCAGATGGTGTAGGCAAATAGTGATTCAACAACTAGCACAGGGGGCAAGTGAGCCAATCCAACAAGCTGCAAGGCTTGGGGTTGTGACAATAGACATAGCTGAAACTACAACCACTTGGGGTGACCAACCACAAAAGGAGACAGGGTCGACATCTAGGCGTCAAGACACGCCAGGATGATAGTTAAGCCCATCAACAACAGTGATGGTTGAGGCTAAGTGAGGGGGCTACATCAATGGGACATTGAGTCGACAAGGACACGTGGTTGACAAGAATGCATAAACTCAGAGAAAGCCGATTTGGAGTTGGTAGGCTTGGTGCAGCAAGGAAATTAGCTGTGGCTGATAGAGAGATGGGGATAAATCGATCACGGGGGTACCGACTACCACATGCAACAACGTAGACCAGACAACCCGCAGGAGGAACCCCACATGGCGGTCAACCGACAGCCTTGTGCAACAAACATAGGTGCTATTAGTGGACGAAGATGACTACTAGCCTTAGGTTGGAAGATCATTTGGATGGGTTGTCTAATTACAACATCTGGAAGGAGAGAATTATGTTGGTGTTAGAGGAAAATGAGATTTGGGAGTTCATAGCACAAACTCAGATTCCTCCTATCGATGCAACATTTATGGCTGCCCATAAGCAGAAGGACGTGAAGCCAGGAGGACTATCCTGGACAAAACAAAGGATCACATTATCCCTCATATTTTGGGAAGAAAATTGCAGAGAAATGTGGGAGGCATTGACCAAGCTATACCAAAGTGACAACTAGAACCGAAAAATGGTGTTGAGAGAGAAACTCGAGAGCATCGAGATGTCCAAGACTGAGACAAGTTCTTATCTCACCTGAATATCTCAAGTACGAGACGAGCTTGTTGCAGTAGTGGAGAAAGTGTTGGATTGAGGACTAGTAAGGACAACTCTGAACAGATTCA
>APFE030484948.1:0-22945 GCA_000404065.3 Pinus taeda
ATCCTCACGATTGGGTGAATTTATGTAAATAGTTAAATTAGGAATGTGAATAGTCATCAGAAGATGAACTGAGCAGTCACACCCTTTTGTATATAACAATAGCCTACCTAATGAAATAAAATGAATCAGTTTTACTGCCTATTGGAGTTACTACCTGGCCTGACAATGCATTATATTCTTTTCCTTTCCAAGAGAGTGCGAGCTAGTCTTTTTCACTACTGCGGGTAAGATGTGATTTTTCTTGGTGCAAATTTCTTTTGGATGTGATTTTTGCATGGAGATGTTTTCTAGGTTTGAAATAAGTGCCTTTCGTTGAGAAATTTGTAAGTTTAGTATCTTATGATTAAGATTTAGCTTGTTGGATGTTCAAATGTAGGGATTTTTATTATGCCATGAATAAATGCTTAACTATTGTTGAAATCTTGCTTCTGTTTTTTCTAAAATCTATAGGGAAACTCTTCATATGCAATGTACATTTAATTTCTCCCCTCACAAGAATAATAATTAGGGTTTTAAAAGTGAATACCCTAGGCATCCCCTTTACACTATCAAGTTTATTTCCCTTGAAATTTTACCTTTAAAGACTCCAGTAAACCCTAGTAGGATAAGGCATTGATCGATAGTGTGTTGATCATCCATAAATTCGACCAAAATTTCTCCTCTTTTCTCTCTCCTAGATGGCTAGGGCAATTGCTTGAGTTTCGAAGGCATATTTATGCATAAAATTGAAGTTTGAGTGCCTTTTTGTGGCTCATAATTTAGGAATTACATTAATAAATTGTTTAAATGTAAAATATAGCACAATGCATGTTAGTACGTCTTAAATAGGGTTGATGCCATGCTCTTATTGTTTATGCATACCTAATTGCCAAATAATGAATTTCCCTAGTTTAAGTCTCTATTGGAAAATCTTGATCCTTTATTGTTGAATATCATTTTAAGATCTTTTCTTACTCTGCTATATGATATTGAATGCATCATTGTTCATATCTTCCAAACCTTAACTTATAGAAGGCTATTTCTTGGCCTAACAACGTTACCATTTAACAAGAACTGTAAATTCAAAATGACAACTCTAGTCCAAAAACTCTTTTTTTGCGCAAAAAACACGAAAAAACACGAAAAAACACCACAAAATGTGAAAATGGTGATGTCGCACCACCCTTTTTTTAAGGGTTAAAATTCCACCATTTTTTCAGCGGTGACATTAAAAATCAAAATCATGATTATGAAAAACATTTCATCAATGTTGAAGTCTGGTGTTAAATGTCAAATAGAATGACTTTAAAAAACCTTAAAATTATGAGTTTTTTCGACCATGGAATTAAAACAAAAAATTACAAGTAAAAAAAACATTAAAATTTCGAGATTTTCAACTATAACAATATAAACTAAATATCATGACTAAAAAAACCTCAAAAATCAACACCTAAATTAAAGGTTCATTCTACCAAGATATTTTTTAAAGGCTAAAAATATAGTATTTTTGAAATCTTAGCGTAAGACAACTTAATCTATTGCAAACAAAACATAAAAGTCAACCGACAAATTGAAGTGCCCTTTTTAATGTGGCATTAAAATTGCCATATTTTTTTAAAACTATGGTCTGGAAAATTATAACATACATAATGACATGACAATATTGTTGTATAATTTAAAAATTCAACATTAATTTCTAATAGTTTTTTGCTTTTAATAAAAATCTTAGTGTTAAGTATCTTGAATGAAACAAATTGATTCTCAAGTTATTGCCGCATTTTGGATATTTTTTTTTCCTCAGTAAATACTAATTTTATTCAAAGAAAGTAAAAATACATTTACAAGGAGGTCGAGACCTCAGAGCAGAGCTGAGACTGTCCATCAGCATATTGCGACTATCCCATGGATGGGAAAACCAGATACAACATTCCAAAACACTTGATATTGAGAATTGTGCATGTTGGAAAACCATAATAAGATAAGGAGGTCAACAATCAGCTGTCTAAACTGACCAGATGCCCACAGGCCAAACAACTGCCTAGCCGAAGACCTTTTTGCAAAAAGATATTGTCAAAACCAGATAAACATAAGCAGCGACCTGGAGAACAGAGGAAAAACTGGGGATGCAATCATGGCTCAGGAGGCATTAAACGACCGTGTCATGGTCCTTAAGTTCCTCCACCACCGGGCACGTAGGGCCAGACAAACATCGCCAACTGTGGTCTCAGCCTTCAAACCGTTGCCATTCCACATTTTAGATATTCAAAACAAATGAGTTCTTCATAATTAAAACATATAATCCAAACATACATTAAATGATTCATAACTTCATGTAAGATGAGATGTAAGTCAAAACACCTATTTCAAGTTAACTTGCAATTATCATATTGATCAAAATTACGTAAAATGTTTTAGACAATTATTCATAATCACTCATATTTTGATACACCATCAGAGTCTACATCATCTTCAAATGAATGATAGGATGAAGACGTTGATGACTCATATTTTTCTGTATCATCAACCAATGCCCCATCTAAGTTTATATGTATGCAAACATTGCAAATGTCAAAAGCCTTATAGATTTACGAGTGGGTTCAACAAGTCCCATTTTCCCACCATTTCTTGTGGTAGCAACCGCTTGATAATCACTAAGGTCCTAGAGTTATAAGTTCCTCTCTTTGTTAAATTGAAGTCATAAACACATATTGTGGCGATGATTTATATTTTGACCTTTTTTTTTATGGATTTGTTTATCAACTATCATATTTGACTTGTACACAACATTGTATGGGTGTGTATCTATGGCATACCAATGTAGTTCAACCACTGATGACCTTTATAACCATGGCAATTTAGAATGGATAACCATGTAAATCTCAATCCACTAACACTGCAATCATGCAACCCTCCCTAACATGTTCTATAGTGTTAGGGTCCTATGATTCATAGGATCAAATGATGATTGGATGTTTTCTTTCAGTATTTCAAATTGTAAATAATATTGCATATTGCAAATGATTTAAAAAAAAGTATAAATAAAAATAAAAAATGAAAAGAGGCTATATATATATAGAAAAAGAAAACAAAAGAAAAAATGATAAAAGAACCCCACATAAAAGAAAAAAATGTGAAAGTGATGCCAGTTGAAGTGCCACTGATAGTACAATAATTTTTGAAGAATAAATTCATGAAATTGTGTGCAACTTGTTCAAAATGCCACAATACTTCAGTTTGTTTGAAACATACTGCTTAATCATGTTCAAGCAAATTTCAATTTATGTCAATTAGATTAGAAGGAATAACTTAGCTAAACAGTGTAATCTTGGCTAACATTAGGTTAGGGAGATTAGGTGAATAAATTAATCCAACAGTATAATATGGATTAATGTAATTGTTAAATTAGTTTTGAATATGTGTTTAGTCTTTTAAATTGCAAAATAAATGAGGGTTTGCACTGCTAAATGTACCCTAATTTCTTTTAATTAAGTTCGTTTAGGAGAAAATTGAACTTATTATGAAAATGGTTAACAGTTGGTGTTATTTGTCCAAAGTTTGGACTTTATGATAAAACATATGCGCGATGAGATGTTTTCTCATTGGAACTTAAATTGTGCACTTTTCCCTGCTCCCGATCAAGATCCACTTTCCATCAGACAGCTCCCAGACCTTTATGTCCCCCCGCCATGTTTGCCTGCTAGCCCTCGCCGCGACTTGTCCCTCCCTCGTCTTTTCGTACCCCCCCTCATTTACCACAAACCACTCACACCCCCTTCGAAAACCGCTTGGCCCTCACTCCTTTTCCCTCCAACAGTCTCGCGACTCCTTCCACCTATCGCTTGGCGCCACGTCAACTGAGCGTTACACCTTTCCATTGCCACTTCCTCCTGTTACTGAAGTAAATGCTCCTCCCAAAAATTGTTTAACCAAACAGTCCCGCTCCATTGCGAACCTACAAATCCTCGTTCTCGCCCTCGATCACACTCTTTTCATCACTCCCTACTCTCAAAGTGCTATCAATTCAATCCTAGTTTTCTCTCGTTGCCCATCCATTGTTGAGAGAACAATTGTGTGCAAATTCTTTTTCCCACAAAATCAACACTATTATCCTCTCTAATTCCACTGTGTTATCATGATGGCCCCCAAAACCAAAACTGATGCCACTGTGATAAACCCATTGCTTTCTCCCTTTGTGGATTTAGACCACATTACTTTAGCTGATAGGGACTATAAAATTGTCGAAACAAAATGTGAATTTGACCTCTTTGAATTACACCTATCTAGACCAATCAGATGAAATTAGGCTTTGGAAAACTAGACTACCCTTGTTCGTTTTTCCCCAATCCTATTATTTCCCTGAGTTCTTCTTGAAGTGCCATGCCTCTTATCTCTCAAGCAAAAGAGATATCATTTCCCCTAATGGTGAAATCCTCTTCACCATTACCCTTGAGAATATTAACCAAATGTTGCAGATCCTACACAGTGAATCCCTGACTCCCTTTTCAATTGATGCTCTTAAAGAAATTTACCAAAATCTCACTTTCCCCTTAGAGAGCTAGAATTTTTGAAGTCTTCCTGCCGAAAGATTCTCAATTGCGCAAGAAAAACTCCCCTTATCCCTCTTTAATTTTCTCCCAAAGAATCAGACATATCAGCTCTGCCTTGTCTTTCTTACTTGGGAACTTCTCAGATGAATGGGTAGATGAGCCTATTTTAGGTTTTTTGTCCACCCTTTCCACAAAAGAAGGATTGTCAATCATCTTTGACTATGGTCACTTTCTTGCAAATGTAATGCATGAACAATTCCTTCAGTTTTTAACTAATGGAAGAATATTCAGATATTCTTCCATTCTTATGCATATGTTTATTTTCTTCCTAACAGACAGGTTTCCTTTTGCAGTCCAGAAACTCAATCAACAAGGAGTGCGGTAGTCCATAATATTTTGGACCTCAATTATCAGAAAACAATCACAGGAATACAGGAATACAGGTTCACAAATTTTACAGATCAGTTCATATATCCAACAGCTTATTTGCTGAGTGGCCAACAGATTCCCAAGACCAATGAAGATATTCAAAAGGTGCTACATCTTAGTGAGAAGGTGAAGGCAAGAGATTGGTATTTATACCAAAATTATACAAAGATTAGGGTTTATGGCTTCGAAATGCCACCCGATAAACTGCCCGAATAATCCAATCAGATAACATTCATTTTGTGGCAGCCAAGAAGAAGTCCCAGTTTAGAATCAAAACATAGATAGGGCCGTTTATCTGTAACAGTAGAGCAACAAGAGAGGAAGCAGACCTTCTTCTAAAACAAATGAATTTTCCCCTCAGCTTCACATGGTCTTATGTCCCCTTTGGGGTAATTTCTAAGCTGAGGTTGGAACAAAAGATAACCCCCTATGTACATACCCAGAGACCAGAGATTGAAAAGTATATGAATCAACAAGATTGTGTAAAGAACACATTACAGGAGGCCGAAGAGCAGGTGCTGTCTATAATCGCTCAGAGACTCCTACTCCTAGAGAGAAAACTGAGAAAAGACCAAGAGAGGAGGACTCATTTGTTGGAAATACTGAGGGGGGGGGGTGAATCAATGTTTCTTTTCAATTGTTATTTTTACCAGTTAAAACATTTATATTCAGAACACAAGATGAACAACAAGAATAAATTCTTTTATTAATATAATCTTTGCAATAAAATAGATACAATATATATATGATTCCAATCTGTTGCCAAGCACCAACTTGGACTTTTGTGAGGCTTCAACCTCCAGATCACCAACTTTGTTTTGTCAAGGCACCAACCTTGGACTTAGGAGCACCAACTCCCAGGATACCAATCCATCCAGTTCTGAGACACCAACCTCAAGGGCTCCAACCCTCTGCGGAAAATTGTCTGGATCTGTTTTGTCAAGGCACCAACCTTGGATATAGGAGCACCAACTCCAAGGACACCAATCCTTCAAACTTCCGAAGCACCAACCCCAAGGGCTCCAACCCTCTTGTCAAGGCATGTTTGATAGTAATGTTCTGCTCTCATAACTCTTTTTTAGTGGGTTCTGTCGATTTACAACTTCACTGTAGTCTCCATGCTACAACATCAATGGAAATCAGTGTTCATATGAATAAGTCTATACAACTCTTCATATTGTCCACACAGTCTGTAATAGCCATCATGATCTCTGATAATGTCTCCACTTAGCTTTAGTGAGTCTACTATTAGTTGCACTAAGCTTTGATTAATTCATCGCTGGTCTGAGCGTTTCACAGGTTAGCCCGATCAACAAATTTGCTCGTTCATCGGCTTCCTCCTGTCCTGCTGGACCTTCGACTTCCTCTTGTCTTGCTGGACCTACGGCTTCCTCCTGTCCTGCTGGACCTACCGCTGCCTTTGCTTCTTCCAGTTTTTCCAACTTCTAAACTTTCCTTGTTCTCTGTTTTATATTCCTGATACCCCTGACCTTTGGCTTCCTTTCTCCACTGGCTCTTCGGCTTCCTCAACGCTCGCTTGATCTTTCATCTTCCTTTGCGCTCACTCTTCGGCTTCCTCTGTCTCTTCAAATCCATCAATACACATCGGACACGTTAATGTGGAAGAGAGGCTGAATTACGATAGTGTTGCTTATTAAAAAATATTAGAGAGGCCTTTTTTTAATATTCATACAATATACATTAATTGTTCACGGAAACCATATAAGAGAGACTATAGCCATATAGAGGTCCCACATGCCACGTCATCCTTTTATCACAATCGCCGCTTTAATATGACTAAGCCTTAAGCCTTTAAACCCGAAACCATACAATATATCAGAATACAAGGATGCACAGGAAATACACTGAAAATACACCCTCCGAACACATAAGGCCAGACTTCAAATGCATTACGCCTGCATCTATAACTTCATTGGGTCCACACCTTCACAACTTTATCGCAATTGGCAGATTTGCACATAACATAGCCCATTCCCTGATACTCGAACGCAATATTATTTTAAATTGTTTTTAATAACTTCGTCAGATCCATATATATATCGTAATCGGTGCTTTCAATGTGGCAAGGCTTTACAAGAGGCTTGCGATATGCGATAATATATTAAGTCATATTGCAATGGTCCAGTCGGGTCCGTATATATATCGCTATTGCAGTTTTGACGTGACAAGGCGTAAAACACTGCGATACATAACTCCCAATATGGCGGACTCGATATATCATTAGGGTGCGATATAATAGGACCATCGGGTCTGCAACTGTATATGGCAATCAGAGTTTTCAGGGGTGACGACCCTTTGAGACTAGCGACACAGCGGATGCGATATTACATTAGGGCGGTTTATAATGGAGCTGCGAGTTCGTGTTATTATCACATCTATATAATATATATACTCCTCCGTTCTTAACTTTGGTTAATGCGGACTTAACCCATAACCCTTTATCCCCTTTAATTCTATTATAATCCTCATATAATGGGAATATACACAAATACACGAGAACTTGCATTTTCCGCTTTTCCATAGCCTTGGTGCATTTATCGATGCTTACCTTTATGAGGCTCATTCTCCATCGTAGATTAACTCGCGCTAAATCCAATAGCTTGCATGAATTTCGGGTGAGCAATTTGCAAGGGAAATAACCACCCGAAATAGTGGTTTTCTCTCTCCACCATCGTGCTACGTGTCACTCGGTTAGTGGAATCAGGCACTCTCCTCTAAATACCACTTATCGACTAGCGTCTGCCCGAAAACCACTGCCACTGTTACAAATCCGCCTTTTGGAATATAACCACGTGCATGCACTTTGACTTTAACCCGATATTATATACTTTAACTCGATATATGTGGTTATATACTTTAACCCGATATATACTCCTCCGCTCTTTTCTGGTCTTATATGACTCCACGATGGCTTTCGATGTTATATCCCTAGGGGGCATAATATGGGGTAGAAATGAAGGTACCCAAGGGAATAATGTAATAATGGGATGGGCCATAGTAATAAATAAGGTGGTTAACCCGTATCATGTAAGAGACCACAAGTAGTTAGCGATAAAGTAATGGGCCCATTGTTAAAATTTCTGTTTTCCCACCCCGGTTTTCAGTTTCTCCTTATTTCTCCCATGTAGTTAAATGTCCTTTCCCATAACCATACATTCAACAAGCTGGAAAAATATTTTTTTTGCTGAAAACACAAATTCTGGAAAATTTACAGAATGCTGGAAATTGCAGAAATAAAAATCAGCAGTAATAAACAGCCATTTAAAACACATTAAAACATGGATATTTTGCAATTGTGAACCCTGGAAAACACTACAACTCTTGGGGAAAACAGTTTGAGAAGCTCTTCTTTATTTCTGAAAAAGCTTTTTACAGAAGAAAGATTTAGCAAAAATACAAGCAAACTTTTACAACTTATCCCAGCGTTGCTGAAAACTGCCTGCTGAACGACCTGTCGCTGTTGACTGTCTGCTGCTGAATATTCCACAACTCACATTGTTGAGAAAAAATCTCCCTTGCTCTCTTGCTCTCCTTCTCTCAATCTGCTCATGAATAGAGATTGAAGATCGAATGTGATCTTTTCCTCCTTTTCCGCCCTTAATATAACTCCAAATGACTTTTGGGTGATCCAAGTGACTTTTGGGTGATCCCTAAATCCAATGGCTGAAATAGATTTAGATCAATGGCTGAGATTAAATGCACATTTAAATCTCACTTTCTATTTTTTAATTCACCCACTTTAATAAAGTCCCACTTAGTCATTTATTTCCAAAGTCACTTTTTCCTTTCTAATTTTTCATTGACTTTATAAAAGTCACTTTAAAATTAGACTTAGTAACTTTATCACTTAAAGTCACTTTTAAATTAGATTTTAACTTTATCAAAATAATAAAGTCACTTTAGGAGAAAAATTAAAATCTTTTGGACACTTTTCCCTAGGCCAAAGATCAAAGCCTAAGGGAACCACCTGTCCTCCGGTGCCAAATTTCAACACCCATGGTATTAGATAGATGGTATTGAAGGAACCATGGTAATGACCCATGTTATTGTATGTATGAGGCCTATATAGAGGTTAGAGACTCCCCATTGAGAGGTGGTCAAGGAATTATTGTATGAATAGGCATATGGCTTGTGGAGTGTTTTCCTTCCTTAAGGAGTGAATGTATGGTGTTGCTCTACCTTAAGGGTTTGATATTAATAAAGAAGCATTTTTATTTATTTCTATCTTTTTATTTTTGGGTTTATTTTTGTTATGTTATATTTTCAGATAAGATCTATAACAAGTGGTATCAGAGCACTTTCTTGGGCAAGAGTGGAGATTTTTTTTAAAATTTTTTGCAGGGACTTTCTGGGGCGGCGAGTTTGCAGATCATATTTGTACGTTTTGAGGCAAAATTTGCAAAATCTAATCACAGATCTGGATTTTTTGTGAAAAAATACCCAATTTCAAAAAAAAAAATCGGCCGAATTGGAGTTCGGATGAAGGAGATATCGCTGATCTAAAATCAGTGGTGTTGTAGACATTTTTTCGGGGCAACGATTTTGCGGCGCAGATATGTATGTTTTGGGACAAAATCTGCAAAATCTAACTGCAGATCTAGATTCATTGTGAAAAAATCCCCGATTTCAAAAAAAAAAATCAGTCGAATCGGAGTCCAAATGAAAGAGATATCGCTGATCTAAAAATCAGTGGTGTTGCAGACATTTTTTCGGGGCAGTGAGTTTGTGGCGCAGATCTATACATTTTGGAGCAAAATCTGTAAAATCTAATTGCAGATTTGGATTCTGTGTGAAAAAATACCCGATTTAAAAAAAAATCAGTCGAATCAGAGTCCAGATGAGGGAGATATCGCTGATTTAAAATCAGCTCTATTTTCAGAATTTTTTGTGACGGCAGGACAGTTGCAGCGTGGATCTAAAATTCCAGTGCTTAGATCTATATGCTTACCACATGGGAAGATGCAAAATGGTTGTTCCATTTCCTAAAATAGGTCATAATAGGGATTCTAAGCAATATTGACAGAATTGTGGCCATTTCAAATTTTCGCCAAATTTTTTTTGATGGCGGGCCTAGATCAGAATTTGAGGGACTTGTATAAATTTGATGGCTCTCATCCAACCACATGGCTAGCACAAATGGAGAAATATTTCAGATTGAATTACATCATAGATGATGCGACTCAGCTGAGTGTGGGAATCATGTACTTGGACCATGAAAGATGGCAATGGTGGCAGTGTCATCAAAAATGCTATCCAAGGACAACTACTTGGCAGATGTTCACAAAATCTATTTGTGACCACTTTGACCGTAAATCTAATTTTGTGGGTCCTCTTACTAAGGTCACATAGACAGGCACACAACTTAGCAAAGATTTTATTTTTACAAGAAACAAGGAAACCACGAAACCTAAAGGGTTATTTTCTGCTGGTATCTCCTTATTGCCGGTTCATGGATTGATTCAGAAGGAGAAGATAATTGTGTCTATAAATCCTAGCTGCAAGTATAATTTTATCAATGTTAATTTGGCAAAAAAATTGCAAGTGCCAGCAAAACACATTGAAAACACATAGGTAGATGATGAGGATGTTCATGTTTATAAAGATTTGAAGATTTCTATGGACAAGTATGTATTGCATTTTGATTTTTATGCTTCAGATATGGCTAATGAGGATGTTGTTTTGGGATACTCGTGGATGGAATCGGTGGGTACTAAAAACATTAATGTGCAGAAGAAATTCCTCAAGCTCTGGTTTAAAAAGAAGAAAATTACATTACATGATATTTTCATCAATAAATAGGTCGAGTCCACGGACGTTGAAGCAGAAGATGTTCTAGGGATTGACATATCAGAGAATGAGCCATTGATGATCGACAATCAAACACAAACAGAGGCTGAAGCAGAAAAGACTACAGGTGCTGATACATTAGATGAGGGCTCAGTGGTTGAAGTAATATTGAAAGGTAAGACACCACAGCGGGCACCACAACATGCACCAGATAACAGTCAGGCTCCAGTAAGGGGTGAATTAAAGAAAAAGATATCGTGGGTTAAAAATTCAACATATCATCACCCACATCACCGGCAAGAAAACAACCAACAAGATGGCAACCAATTAGCCACAAGGACAACAACCCCCGCATGACAGCAAGCGAGGAGCGAAGATCCACCTAGTACACATCAACATAGAAGCGCTGCCACGGTCAACTTCCATCTCAAGCGAGCGAGGCACCAACGAGATCGAGGGTTCACCTTTCTTTTGGATGACTAGATGCACATGCATGGTACCAGTGGACTACTCTTTTGAGTAGATCTTATTATTTGTGTTCGTCCAATGTTTCAGAGACGAAACATGTTAAGGGGGGTGGAATGTTATATACTTAGGGGGGAGAATATGGGGTACAAAGGGAGGTACCCAAGGGAATAATGTAATAATGGGATGTGCCATAGTAATAAATAAGGTGGTTAACTCGTATCATGTAAGGGACCACAAGTAGTTAGTAATAATGTAATGGGCCCATGGTATTAGATAGATGGTTTTGAGGGAACCATGGTAATGGTCCGTGGTATTATATGTATGAGGCCTATATAGAGGCTAGAGACTCTCCATTGAGAGGTGGTCAATGAATTATTGTATGAACATGCATATGGCTTGTGGAGTGTTCTCCTTCTTTAAAGAGTGAATGTATGGTGTTGCCCTACCTTAAGGGTTTGATATTAATAAAGAAGCATTTCTATCTATTTCTATCTTGTTATTCTTGGGTTTATTTCTGTTATGTTATATTTTCAGATCAGATCATTTCTATCTATTTCTATCTTGTTATTCTTGGGTTTATTTTTGTTATGTTATATTTTCAGATCAGATCTATAACATACGATGCACTGCTCCAATAACTCTTCCCTGATATTCCTCCGATATCGCATGATATGGCTCCTCTGTTAACTGCTCTTCCGATGGCTTCTCCTCTTGATGCGTGTTCCTCTTTGTTCCTTCTAATGAACAATATGGCTGCTCTATTAACTGCTCTTCCGCTTATGCACCTCCGATATGTGTTTGTCTTTGTTTCTCATGGCTTCCAATGACCTCTTCCTCTTTGCGGGACTTATTAGGCATATAATACATGCGATACACCCGATATGGCTCCTCTTGCTCCAGTAGGTCTTCCTTTGGCTTTGCAATGTCTTTCAATGAAATTTTCTGATACCTTCATACCTTGATGGCTTCTGATATCTTTTTCGATATGCCTCTCTTGCTCTGATATTCTACAATACTCCTCTGATGTGTTAACTCTTCTAATATTCTTAAGCATAAGCAATAGCTTTGATATGCCTTCTTTGTTAACTCCTCCATTAACAGATTCTTACTCATGGCTTGGCTTTCCTAATGGCCTTGCTCCTTGGCTTCTTGCTCTTGTTTCTTCATGGATCTACTCTGCTTCTCCTTGGCTTCATATCATCATTTAGTATTCTAGAATATTGCCATATTGGCATCAATGACAATCCAGGTCAACATCACCTTCAATTACAAAATTCTCAGCCAAGGATTTCAAGATCTATTCCAAGAAAACAAAGACAATCTCCAAGGTAGATTTCCCACCATTGGAGGAAACACAGGGTACTATTGTACTCTCTGGCTTACATACTTTAAGGTTTGGTAGCAACACAATTGATTCTCCATCATCCTCAACCACTAAAGGGAATCCAACTACAACACCTCATACACCAGTCATTTACAGAACAGAGGCAACTGGACATATTCCAGAGGTATAAAGAAATTAAACAGAGAAATGAAGCCTTCCATGATAACATTTATGCTCAATTCAGGAAGTTTTCTTCCTTGATTCAACATAGGCTCAATTCAGCGTATGATAGAGAAAGGGAGAATGCACATGGCATTCTTACAGGCACAAGTACCTCAACCTAGATTGACCACTGATTTCAAGTAGACTACATTTGAGTTTGAGGCAAAGGATGTCCATCCTTTGGATCAGATGGACATGCACAGGAAAACATGAGAGATGGTTTATTCAACCTTCACACATACTGCCCTCACTGCTTCTATGCTACAACGGTCTTTGAACAATGTTCAATCATAGCTCAAACTGGAGAAAATTTCCTCTTTGGCCAAAGACAACATAATTAAGTATATGGAGGAAATGGTGATCAAAGCAGTTTTTGATCCAAGTGATTCAAAGGCCATGGAAGAGATTATTAAAAAGAAGAATGCTGACCTAGCATCCCCAAGGAAGCAATTGAAGCTGCTTGCCATTGAAGATCCCCAGGGAAAGGAATAGGGGAAATAAAAATATAGAAAGAAGAAATGTTGAAGCTGCTGGTGGAACAAAGTGCACAAATTAAGGAGATGGAGGCAGAGATGGACAAGTTGATAAAAGAGAGAACAAATTTCTCAACTTGCTATGGTTCCTCTTGATGCAGTGCCTATTGCATCACTACTTCAAACAAACATTCCTACAACAACTGCAACAACAGGAACATCCTCCTCTATAGCACATATTTCTTCTTCAACTGCAGATGATTCAATAAAATTGGCTCAATCAAGCATAATTACAAGATGCTTGCTATTGTTACAATAATTCAACATTACTATTCTTGATAAACTAGGAAAAGAAACTAGATTTGATAATTTTCTTTCTAGAATGAAAAATAATAATGAGAATGTTATCCTGTAAAAGATAACTTTCCCAAAGAATATATTTTTGCAATATCTACTAAAACACCTTGGTTTCTAGATATTGCTAATTATTTGGCTACAAGAAAGTTATCTCCACAACTATCAACCAAAGAAAAGAAAAAAGTCATCAAAACCAGTCCACCTTATTCTTGTATAGATGAAGAATTATACAAAACTAGACCTGATTTGATTATCTAAAGATGTGTTCGAGAAGATGAAGTATCTGTAATATTGAAAGCTTTGCATGATGAGCCATGTGGAGGACATTTTTCCGATAAAAGAACTGCTTAAAAAATCCATCTTTTGGGATATTATTGGCCATCCATTTTCAATGATGACAAAGAATTTGTTAAAAGATGTGATAGTTGTCAAAGAATGGGGAAGCCCATTCCATAAGAAGAAATGCCTCTACAACCACAGGTACTTGTAGAACCCTTTGAAAAATAGGCTCTAGATTTTGTTGGACGAATAAATCATCCATCTAAATAGAAAATGTACATACTTGTTTGCACAAATTATGTTACAAAATGGATAGAAGCTAAACCTCTTTTATTTGCAACTGAAAATGTTGTAGTTACATTTCTTTTTGAGGATATTTTTACTTGTTTTGGTGTTCCAAGAGAAATTGTAATAGACCAGGGTACTCAATTTACATATAAGTTGGTGCAAAAGATCATGGAGCAACATAAGATCAAGCATCAAAAGTCTACCCCATATCATCCATAAGGCAATGGACAAGTAGAATCCACCAGCAAAGTACTTGAAGAAATTCTTACCAAGACTATGCATTTGCATAAGAAGGATTGGGCATAAAAACTTCCAAAAGAACTATGGGCATACTGAACTACATGGAGGAATACAATGAGACATACTCCTTATAATCTTGTCTACGAAAAGAAAGTTTTGCTTCCAATTGAATTCCAAGTGGAAACCTTCAGAACAACAACTAAATTGGGCCTTGATCTATCAGAAGCTCAGAAATAAATATTAGCACAATTGAATGAGCGATGAGATCCGACAAGATGCTATTCAAAGAACCAACATAGTTGAACAACAAATATTAAATGGCATGACAAATTCATCAAAGATAAAAAGTTCAAGGAAGGTGACTGGGCTCTTCTTTTTGATTCCAAGTTCAAATATTTTCAAGCAAAAGTTCAAACTCATTGACTTGTTCATTATGAGATTGATACTATTTTTTATAATGGAGCAGTCAAAATCAAAACTATTGATGATGAGCAAATTAGTTTCCTTGTTAATGGTCACAGATTAAGGTTGTAGCATAAACCACTAACAAAGGAAGAAATTGTCAAATATTTGCGAGAGAATTTTGAATTCAAGTTGGTTAAGAAAGGAGATTTTCTCCTCAACCACCAACTTCATCGTACTTTCTTTTCTATATATATATATATATATAATATATAAAACATGAAAACCAACTATATTAGCATGTTTATACAAAAAATATTAACTGAAAACCAAGATCTCTTGGCAGTTTATATTTTCAAAACCCCTTTCTTGTCCCTATTTCTTTTTATCCTTCTTTTGTCTAATCAATTTTCAGGTGGCAAGCTATATTAAAAAAGATCAACATTTTCACTAGCCACTAGAAGCAACAACAACAATAAATAAGTATTCTCCTGATCAGACAAGTAAAATCGAGAGATGATAAGAAGAAAACATAGTTCCTATCATTTTGCAACTGATCTTCAATTCTGCAACCAAATTCGAATTATACAAGAAAAGAATATCAAGGGGATCACAAAAATAAAGGTATGTAAGGATCTCAAAATTATATTTCATATAGGAAGCTTAGGTTTTAATTTATGGATGATTGTATTAAAAAGCTGAGGACCTTATAAAATTGCTATCCCATTCATGACCGTTATACCCTATCCCCTCGTTATTACAATGCCAATCACATCGAGTCCAATAAGAATCAAACACATGACACCAATCCCTTGAAATTGGATATGGGAAATTGTGGAAGGGACAACCCGGACACAACACAACTTCTTCCATCAACGCCTTACCTTGGCATCATTTAACTCTGTTTTATATTCATTTCGCTCACTCCCAATTTTCATTTCACTCATTCATTTTCCCAAAGCCTCCAGTATTCCTGTCGAAAGGAAATAATCAAGGCTGAGACTTGTTCTCACCATGGGAACGCTTGTTCGCTCTGAACCAAATGGAGTAAAATTTCTTTAGGCATATCCAAGGGTTAAATACCAATTGCAGAAAGTAGGATGGCTTTAGTTTTTTGAGAAATTTGATGGATATGAGACAAAAGTTATCAAATCCTTTGCTTGAGCCTTCGTTGGAGTAAAAGCGGAGATAGGAGATATTAAGCTCATCCTCACATAATCTGTTGTAGTAGAAGCAAAAGGACTACCTAGAAATGGGGAAAGTTGTTTTAAGAATACGAGAATTAAAGAGAATGACTGGGTCCATTTCCTCAGAGAACCAGGAATGGATTTATCCATCTTAAAAAAGGGTATTCCAGTTACTACACTAAAGGTAAAATGGAGAAATATGTTGCTAGTTATTCAAAAATTTGTAACTTGTGAAGTGAGATTTAGGACTATGTTTTTCTACCATGACAGGCTCATGATGCATTTTGTTCACATAAATGAGATTAATTTGCCTTACTTTCTACTTCAAAGTCTTAAGACAATGGAATTTATCATACAGAGAGAGTTTAGGTTCATTGATAAATCTCTTTATTATCACAGACTCAACAAAACTATTTTAAAATCGTATTTGGAAGCTAAGGGTGATAATTAGCAATATTTCTTAGTGAGAAAACATTTTGTAGAAGTCCAAGAGGAAGAAACAAGCAGTAGGGTTAAAAGAAGTCGACTAAATTCAAGCCCTAACCTTGAAAAAGAGAAAGTTGAAGAAGAAATTCAAGAACAGAATGTGATTGAAACATCGGAGGACCCATTTGAAGATGTTACCCCACTATCCCAGTACTTTGAGAAGTGTAAACAAAAAAATGACAAACATGGTCTTAGAAGAAAGAAAGCTAGCTTAAGCTCGAAATTATTTGAAGAAAAGAAGGAAATAGAGGTTAGTAAAACAAAAAGGCAAGACACTGGAGGCTCATAAGTGAAATTGAGGAGAAGCAAAAGAATTTCAAAACTTTCAAGTACATAGTCACCAGAAATGATTGATCTTGAAGAATAAGGGTATATAACACCCTCCCACAAAGTTAGTCTAACATGACAAACTCCAGAAATTGACTCAGTCTAGCAAGAGATTTATGATTATGTAGAATCCCTAGAATAAAGGGCACAACAAAAGGAAATTTTTTCTCACTATGAAACGGGTGAAACTTCACCAACAAAAACTCCAGAGTAGGAACACAAAATCAAAGAATATCTAAAACAAGGCATATATGAGTTGGAGGTTCTTAACAAACACATAATACAGGAAAGGGAAGCATCAAAAGTTCAGAATAATTAAAACCCAAAATGATAATATAATTCTACACCTCTATCATTGGTATAATAAGAACAAGAAACTTAAGGTTCAAAACAAGTTTTTTTAAAACAAAATTAGAGGATTACAAAGAATTTTTTTGATGAAGATACCAAGGACCACTTTCAATAGTAAGAAGAAGAAGGAAAGCACTAGTTTGGATGTGCTTGCACAAGCTTCAAAAATCATACACTAAAGGAGAAAATAAGAACTATTTCTGAATTTTGGTGCATGACGACATACAAAACCTTTGGTGTGGGGGAATGTTGAAGTCTCGAATTATTATTTTTACTATCCTTTTACCATCTCATTTAACCTTTTTGTGACCATTTTATAGCAATCTCAGCATGCTCAAGGTCAATTTCAACTCTTAAAAAGGTATTTATCATCCATAATTAGAGTTTTTGTTTCTTAATGAATTATAATGAAAACATTCTTATAGTGACAAAAATATAAACATTCTGCAGTTAATGTTGGTTTCTGTAGCAATATTCATGGTTAGATAGGCTGCAACACTTCAATAAAAGGATGAAGACTACCTGGAGATGAAAAATGTCCACCATATGGATGACCACCTATCAGCATGACTTGGAAAGCTACGAGGATTGAGAAATATACAAGTCAAATTCAGAGTCAAACCATGAGAATAATGTATATTGGTCAAGTAAAGGCAACGAAGGAATAGAACAACATCAAGTGAGTGCGTTGAAGATTTGTTTAGTTGTTACGATATGGATCGAGATAAATCTACTATTACTTGCTCTTTCAGTGGCAAGTCATAAAGATATTGAGTTTCCAAATGAATCTATTTGATGTCAAATTAGCTCATTCTGAATCGGCTTAAAACTCTTAAAAATTATTTTATGAAGTTTGTATAAAGGCTATAAGCTGAGACCTGAAAAACAAGTTCGAATATTAAGTTCATAATTGTTTTGTTGTCAATACCGGTGATACTCTGTTCCAATTTAATATAATAACTCTGTTCTCAATGTTTGCGTAAGAGATATTTTGATTGATTGATGACGCACACTCACGAGAGGGCCCCTTGTCAAGATGTGATGTTTTGTTTATAATTTTGTTTAACATTTCTTTTATGTTTATAGCACTGTAGTTTCTTTTAAGAATTTGTTTTCATCATAGTTACATTTTTGATAAATGTTATTTTGATTGCCGAGTACTCATAAACATGAAACCACTAAAAAGTTATGATTCTTTCCAACACTTAAATGTTTCATATCAATTTCTTAAATGATGATGAAATACTCTTTATAGGTTCAATGCACACACAATTAATCATTTTAAAGCTATAATTTTTCCATTTCTAAAAGTAGGAATTAGATCCTTTTTATTGCCATTTCTCTTTCATGCAATTAATATAGAATTTCCTTACTGTAATTAAGTGTAGAAGTTTCTTTCTACAAGATAGTGTAGAATTTCTTCAGTTCTGCAAAATAGAACTAGATTATTTTTCTTGAAATTGGGTTTTTAGTATTTCCTTTCATGGCATTAGAAGCAAGTTTGAATTTTGCAATTTAGATCGATTTTCAATTCCTGCAAAATAGTGAATTTCAATTTGGTTAATTTGGATTTGATATAACTTTAAATTAAAATAACATGTGTGTAATTATTCTCTAAATTGCATAAAAAACATTTGTATTTTGTTAGGTTAATTTCATCCTTAGAAAGAATCAATCCATAGAAAGAATTCTAACATAGATAGTGCACATTCATCTCATAAGTACACAAACCTTGGTTGACAAATAATGAAGTAATTTTAGAACAATCATATTTCCCAACACTAGGTGTGTCCATTGATTTTTTTCTAGGCATTTTGGAATCCAACAATGATATCTATGCTTCTCTATTCCCTTTGAATCACTTCAAAATTTAAAAACATTACACACCTTTTTCTTATTTTTCAGGAGCTCGATATTGAAACTGTTGTATCTTTGTAATTTTGGATCTCCAAAGTCTTAAATTTCATAATGTTTTAGACCTCCGAGTCTTCTTTCCAACCCCACAAGTCAGATTGATATTATATTCTTCAAGAAAGAGTTATGCCCAATCTCTCACAGTGACCATATTATCGACTAGTTCAGTATAATGAATTTGTACGATGTGCTAAGTGTCACTGTTTTGATTTCTGGCTCTGAAAATGATACAAGAAAAACTAACATTTGTGAAATTTACGCCATTTTTTACGAAATTAAAATGAAATAGTTGAAGAGAAAGTTATGACGATTTTCCCTAAGTCACTTGGTTGAGATTGAATTCTAGGGCTTAACAATAATAACCTTATCAACTGTAATCTCATAAGTATTATCACCATTGCTTAAGCTTTACATAATAAGTATGAATACCATATACTGATTACTCTGCAAAATCCCTAACTTCCTTGGCTCATATCTCCTAAACTATAATGAAACAAGATCTGAAATTCGTATGAAAAGTTCACCAATATTTTTAATATACGTGGTTGCAATTTCATCTTCTGAAGTTTCATAGAAGCAAAGTTATAGTGAAAATTCCAAGATGATTTGTTTGAAGAAGCGAAACCCTAGAATCCAAAGCTCTGATACCAAATGTTATGCAACCAATGCACAAATAGTAGAAAAGATAGATAAACTACTTAAAAATGATCTTTTTCAAGGGGGAAACCTCCTTCAAATTACATAAATGAATAATTCTTGGATGATACAAATGATAAGACCTCCTTGGTATATATAGGAGTCTAAGGGGTCACAATATATTCATAGCCTACATAACAATAATAATGCAAGGGCACAACAATAACAATAGTGGGTTTCTATGGGGTACAACAATAAAAACATGGGGGATACATGGACAAAAAATTAACAATAAGGGGAATACATTAGAATTATAGGGACATAACACCATTTTATTTCCTATTTTGTGGCTTAGAATCATGTTGAAAATAATCCCTCTCCTCAGGTCTCTGATATGATCCTCAAAATGATAAAACCTGTGGAATATTCATCCTCTAGACATTATCAAATGGATCTTTTAATCGTTACTAGAATCATGAAAAATATCCAGGTCTATGGCCGGGGTCACATCTAACAACCAAGTAGAAGCTTTATCTCTTTGGTAAGGATTAAAAATTTGTCTAGGTAACGATGTCAACTCCTTGAATATAGTGGGTGATTCCAATATTATCATCGAAAATTGTATCAGGCTCGTCAGGAATGGCCTCCTCCTCAAGGACGAGTCTTCCTCAATCATGACAAGAATAATACACTTGTTAAAAATATTTGAGAAATTCAAATTATTCCACGTGTTGAGAGCCAACAACAATATGACAGACATTTAGGCAAACACGTAGGTTATATTAGAGAGGGGTGTTGTATGCATAAACAACCTTATTTCATCATGTCCCATCCATTAGCCGATGGCTTCAGGACGACGCTACTCACCGATGGTACGAGTTGTCAGAATAACAAGTTTGCAGTTAAGGAGGCCTGCTTTCCAAGGCACCTTTGCGTGGTGGTAGTTATGTTGGACGTTTATCTAAGGTACCTTTGCTCTTTGATATCCAGGATGGTAGGTGGTAGTTTATTGCACAACTGTGGTGCCGTTAGACGATAGTTCATGTGTGAGGACAGGTGTGTTATGAGGTTTCATATCACCGTCGACTTGAATAATATATCAACTTCTGAAGGGGATGTTTTCTCCATTATTCCGAACCTTTGGTCTTGGAAGGGGGGAAGAATGGATGGAATTGCTGTTGATAAGACTCAGCTCTGTTCGACATTTATGAGCAACAGATTGGAGAGGAATGTTGGAAGGTTAGAGAGGAATGTTGGGGTGGATTCAGTCGTCATAGTTGTCATACACCTCGGTTGGCTCTGGTTGTTAACCATAAGATTCAAGACGTGCATAAGAGAATTGCTGCCACAATATCTTTAGGAGGGAATGTTAGTAGGGGTGGTTCAGGCTCTGGGAGCTCGGGTTTAGGAAATGGCATCGAGAATGTTGGTATGGAGAGTATAGTGGAGGGCTACTGTAAACGAGTGATAAGGGAAATCTTCAAATAAATAAACGAGAACACGACGATAATCTACACGTAGTTGTCTGGACTAGGTAAAGATTGGGAGCTTGTGCAGAAAACTCGGGAAGGTTTGCATATGGATGTTATAGGCATTCAACAAAAGGTCAATAAAGGAGTCTTAAAGGAGGTGTTTGGGGTTGGAAATCTCTCAGTCTCTTGTGCATAATGTGATGATGATGTTGCTATGAAGAATTTGGTTCGCGATAATGATAAAGTTGGTGTTGATGCTGCGAAGATCTAGGGAGAAGAAGAGAATGACTGTGTAGAGCCCCCATGCTGAGAAATTAATTCTTAGATGACCTGCACACTTCTCCAAGAGTCCCAATCTCATTTATCGCTCCACAGATCTTTGATAGATAACAAAGGTGACTGCTCCATTCTTATTTAATATAACCATTCGTGCATGCAAAGCATTCAATCACTTCTTTCATTCTCTTAAACTTATCTCTGCTACAAATGTTGTCCTTGATTTCCTGTTACAAATTCTTTTGCAGGTTTAGCCCCTTTAGAACTACCAACTCATCTATTCCTGGATTCAATCTCGCAGCTACAGACCCATACACCTTTAACTCTTTGTTCTGTCTTATCGGAGAAATACCATATCGTTGCAATGCTTCAATACTCCTCAGTTCCAATATATTTAGCTCCTGTGTCGCTGATTTCCTTGAGCATTTATCCTCCATGGGAATTAGTGTTGTGACCTGCTGCTTAACATTAAGATGCTAAGCCTTCAGACACTACTAGGGGTCATTCTTCCTTTGTTAACTGCTCTGCGCCCTTGGTTCTTTGAACTCTCACAACCATGTGCCAATCTCAATATCGGAAGCCCCCTTTATCAGAAAATTTCCAAACTCCAATTGTTCTAGAGTTTCGATGTCTTTATCCTCTAATATGTCGACCTTCGATATGACGTCATCACTCCATGTGGCGACTCCTTAGTGGTGATCCATGTCACCCAATTCTGGCCCATTAGCCTACCCAATAAGGTTGAATATGCCTGCCACATGTCCTGTTATACTACCATTTCATGCTGATGTCAGATGCCACTGTAGCTTATTGGAGCCAATCATATGCTGCCATGTGTCCTACTAGAGGAGATGGAAGAGGGCCCGTCAACCTTTGGTTTTGCGACAAAATCCTTCGTTAATATATATTGGCATTCCTCAGCGCTTTTAAACATTGTCGACACTTTATTGGGTATACTTCGATACCCAATATACTGATGTTCTAATGTGCCGATCTCTGGGGTTCCGATATCCTCCAACCTCTGATACAACTTGCTCCGATGTACCAATCCTCCAATATTCTAATATCTCGATGCATCGATATGTTGACCTCCAATATTCCGATGTGCCGATATGTTGGACCTTTGACATTTTGATCTCTAATATGCTGATATTCCTTCTCGCCTCAGGCTTCAAATCCCTGAACTTCAGCAGACCATATCTTTTGATGCAAGAGTCCACTTTTGGACTTCCACATATCATTGGAAAGATTATTCAGAGAAATTTCCAATGGAAAGGGTATGATGCAGGCTTTGAGTCCTTCTTCTTCTTGGAATATGATTGCAAAATTCTCTGCTCATTGACTCTTTGGACTATTGAACTCACAACTGCCATGATGATCATTTTATGGATTCTTTAGTAAGCCTTATACCGTGATAATTTTCTATTATAAGGCTATATCTACCATGGGATTCCATATCTTGCCTTTACTGTTACATTGG
>APFE030484950.1:0-15260 GCA_000404065.3 Pinus taeda
ATAATATATAATATCAAAATTACTTAAGAATTAATATCAAAATTACTTAAGAATTAAATACATAGGAGTGGTTTTGATTAAATCCCATGATTTATAAAAAAATCAATGGCCTTATATTACATCAAACCATCGTCCTTCACATTTCTCTAGAGATGGCTTTGGTAGAATGTGATTAGTGTCATTGAATTTTTATTAGATGATCACTTCATATCAAAGTCCGTCACATTTTCTGAGAGATATAATGTTCTCATTTTCTGAGAGATATAATGTTCTCTTCCTAATGAGTGGAGTTGATGGACCTCTAACTGATTAGTTGGTTTTTATAGCCTATTGGGATAGGGTTAGGGAATTTTGGAGGTAATTAATCCAACATTTTGGAAGTGCTTGATGGTTAGTTGTGATCTTGTAAAGATTATGAGAAAGATGCCTTTTTCTAGAATGATTTAAGATGTTCTCTATTACTTACTATTTTTAGTAAATCAGTTTCTAGCATCAATTAGGTCAACTAGCAAGGTTATTATTGATGGCTTTGGTAGAATGTGATTAGTGTCATTGAATTTTTATTAGATGATCACTTCATATCAAAGTCCGTCACATTTTCTGAGAGATATAATGTTCTCATTTTCTGAGAGATATAATGTTCTCTTCCTAATGAGTGGAGTTGATGGACCTCTAACTGATTAGTTGGTTTTTATAGCCTATTGGGATAGGGTTAGGGAATTTTGGAGGTAATTAATCCAACATTTTGGAAGTGCTTGATGGTTAGTTGTGATCTTGTAAAGATTATGAGAAAGATGCCTTTTTCTAGAATGATTTAAGATGTTCTCTATTACTTACTATTTTTAGTAAATCAGTTTCTAGCATCAATTAGGTCAACTAGCAAGGTTATTATTTTTGTAATGTCAGTGGGTTCCATTTTGATGAATGGGTTTCATTTTTATGAATATATCAACATTTTATATAGTCCAGTGGTTTTAAATAAAATAAGAATAAGCTATTAAAGTTAAATCAAAGATTTATCTTTATTGTTGTTTTAATATTTTTAATGAAAGGACTTTAAGGGTCAATTATAAAGTCAAAGATGTTTTATTAAGAAAAAGGGCCTTTAATTGGTAGACTAAAAGTGATTTTATTTAGTCCCACATGGCTTAATGAAGAGGGTTGAACTTCTTGGGAGAGTTATAAAATCAATTTTGTGGAGTTCATTTCATATTTTGGTTTTGATATTTGATACTGCCATTTTTTGGAAGAGATTACTTCTTCTTGGTTTGTGAGGATGAAACCCCTTGAGGGCTTCTATATTGTTGCTATAGTGATTTTGCAAATTTCAATTCAAAATCAAACTTATGCAATTCAAAATTGAACTTATGCATTTCTAGGTTCAAAATCAAACTTATGCATTTCTATGTTTGATGGATATGCTTAAATTAGACACATGGATTTCTATATTTAAAGGGTATGCTTGAATTGTGTTTTTAAAGCATTTTGATTTCTTGGTATTGTTTGTTTTTATCATACATTGTAATCCCAACTCTAAAAATAAATCTGAGCTATATTAGTTTGTGGATTATCTTAAATATTGTTATTTTCTAAGTTATTTCATTTCTACTAGAAATATGAGTTATATCGATTTATGGGTTTTCCAAATCATTATTATTTTATGATATTTCATTGCTACCAATAATTTCATTTTCAAAACAAAGCAAAACAAATAAAGGGTGTATGTTACAATGGTATCAAAGTAGTGTATCCTTCCATCCTTAAGGGTTAAATATGGTAGTGCAATAATGTGTCAGGATTTGATCAACAACCTTATACGCACAATTATAATACTTGTAGAAATAGGTCTGCTACAAATTTTGATTTAGGAAAACAAAAGGAAATTAGGGAAAAAATACAAGTAATAGGGGTGATAGAAACCCTATAAATAAGAACACCAAACAAAAATTTATGGATTTGTTAGATGCTTGGTTAGAGGGAAACAAGTTGCACAGAAAAGATCTCGAGCACAAAATCATCGGTTGGACCTTTTAATGCAATTGATGGCTTGACAATTAGGAGTTGATATTGGTGGTATAAATGCAAATACTGAAGACAACTGTGGAGACAATAATGATCAAGGAGAGAATTTTGTTCATTTGTGCAGTGAAAACCTACCTACTACTACCATAAGTTCGAGGCCTTTTATGCCTACCTTCCCACCTAAAGCACCAAAACTAGTTGAAAATGAGCCACAAGTCATTGATTTACATAGTCATTTTATGCAACATTGGACAAATAGTAGTTCAAAGTTTCAGGTTGCTATATAACTTAGAGATTCTATTGATGTCAAGATTAAGCATAAACCCCGCACAAGTGACAGAGCATAGAATTATGATTTGAATAAGAGTGGGAAGATTGACTCTCTCATATTATGATGGTTCATGGAAGACTTTAGCCTGAGCTTGGGTTCAAAAGGTTGATACCTATTTCTAACTCAATTGGAAATTCTAGAGGAAGAGACCATAAAATATGCAACTATACATCTTGATGGCATATTTCAAAAGTGGTGGCATTATGGAATGATCACCATGGGACATGACATGATCACTTCATACACATATTTTATAGAGTGATTTATCAAGACATTTGACAAGAAGGATCTGGAGTTACATTTATAAGAGTTGAAACAACTTAAGCAATGGAGTTTAGTTGATACTTATATTGCAGCTTTTTGGATTCTTATAGTGCTAGTCATTGATATTTCAGAAAGAAGACTCATGGCGTTATACATTGATGGTTTGACATAATCTTTGAGAGTTTGGGTTAAGGCTCTTAATGCACTTACTTTGTAGGAATCCATCAAAAAAGAAAGGTACAGAGAGGCTTCAAATTCTAGAAGCAAGTTTCAGTCCAAAGGGTTGCCATAGAAGAGGGATAAAGAAAAAAACAATTTCAATGATAATCAAAACAACCATGAAATGATTCGAATAGGTTAAATAGTGAGCAACTAAATGACATAAAAATGAAGAATTTATCTTTCCATTATAGAGATCCATGGGACCCCTTACATAAATGTAGTATGAAACCAAAACTAAGAAATTAGAGTACTTTTCTGTTGAAGAATTAACATCAAAAAAATTATATTAACAATCTAATTCAGAAAATAGTGATGAGGAGGGCACTTTAGAGGAAGAGTCCCAGGATTATAGGGCCATAGAATAAATCTATAGTATACAAAAGGTAATCACATTTAAGGTAAGAGGTGTAATATAGGGGCAGGGAGTTGTTTTTGCGATTGATATATGTGAAAGTTATAATTTCATTGATGAAAGGCTTGTGACTAAAAGGTGTTTGCAAACAGAAGAACATACTAGGTTAAAGGTGATGGTAGCTAATGGGTATAGTATTCCTTGTACTTGTAAGATTTCAAATCTAAGTAAACAATTTGATGATTATCAGATTCAAAATGAATTTTATGTGGTAGACATGGGGGACAATGATGTTATTCTTAGTATCATATGGATGATGTCCATTGTAGAGTTTCCTTTCAATCTATAGAAGTTGGAAATGAAGTTTGAACATCAAGGTAGGAAAGTAGTACCCTGGGGCCTTTTATATGGAGGTCCTAGAGTGTTATCACTTAAGAGGATGGAGCGACTAATCAGACATAACTAGGTGGAGTGGGCAGCAGAGTGTCTCATCATGCCAACGGTTCCTACAATGTTGAACCAACAAAAGAAAAATTTCCATCCTAATATTTAGGGGTTGTTGTCTAAACATATCAAGGTGTTCAGAAGTATCCCTCAAGGAGTTCCTCTTGAGAGGGGAATCATGCATGTCATTGAGTTAGAGGAAGGAGCAAAACCAATTATTACTGCTCCTCACCAACATCCTAAGAGGAAAAAGGATGAAATAGAAAATGAAATTAAGGAGTTACTAGAGATAAGGCACATAAGACCTAACAAAAGTCATTTCACATAAGAAATAATGTTGGTAAAAATAAGGATGGAATGACGTGGTTGTGCATTAATCATAGGGCCTTGAAAAAAAAAGAAAATCAAGATAAGTATCCAATTTTAAGGATAAATGAATTGATTGATGAGTTGCATAGAGAATGATACTTTTCTAAGACATATTTGAGGTTAGGGTATCATTATATTAAGAAGAGAGATGAGGATATTGTGAAGATTGCTTTTAGATGCCATTTTGGGCATTTCAAAATTTTGGTAATTCCTATTGGATTGATGAATGCTCCAACCACTTTCCAAAGTTCTATGAATTAAGTGTTTAGGAGATAGTTGAGGAAATTTATTTTGATATTTTTTTAAGATATCCCGATTTTTAGCAAGACTTGGGAGGAGCATATGCAACATCTTGAGGAGGTATTGAGCATCTTAGAGAGTGAGTATCTATATTCTAAGGATCCTAAATTTGACTTCAGGATTACAAAGGTTATTTATCTCAGTCATATCATCAATGTAGAGGGAGTAAGAGTAGATACTAAGAAGATCAAGGCTATTCTAAAATGACCTACTTCTACAAATCTCACATAGCTTAAGGGGTTCTTAGGTCTTTTTGATTTCTATAAGAGATTTGTTAAGCGTTTTTTACTAAATGTAGCACCACTTATAGGTTTGACAAAGAAGGGGGACTTTGAGTGGTCTGATTCACAAAAGTTTTTTTAGCACTCTAAGTGGGTGATGTGCACATGCTATGTGTTGGTAATATTAGATTTCTTAAAACCCTTTGCGTTGGAGTGTGATGCTTCAAGAGAGGGGATAGGAGCTATTGTGATGTAGGATAAACATACCATCAATTTTGAGAGCAGAAAATTGAGAGGTGTGGAGAAGGTTTACTCAGTTTATGATAGAAATATGTTGGCCATTATGCATGCCTTGGCTAAATTAAAACCATACCTAATTGGGGTTAAGTTTATCATCAATATGGGTCATAAAAACATTTCATGAACTGGAAGGATATAAATGATAGGAAACATAAGTGGGTTTGTTGATTGTAGGCATATGATTTTGACATTGTATATGTTAAGGGGAAGAATAATGTAGTGGTCGATTCACTTTCGAGGAGGCCTCAAATATGTTTATTGGTGGGGATTTCTGCTGATTGGAATAAGTTAATTGCAATAAAGTATTCCAAACATTCATGGGAAACAAGAGTTATGGAAGGCATAATTCATGATGAAAAATATACAACAATAAATGAGTTGATCTTGAATAAGGGCATAATTTATTTGGTGCCTTCTTCATAGATTAAGGGAGAGATTCACATGGAAAGGACTTAAGAATGAATTTCTTAAGTATGTTAGAGAGTTTCCTACTTTCTAGCAAAACAAGAATAAACATGCTTATCTAGATGGTCTGCTTCAACCCCTACCAGTTCCTAATCAAAACTGGGAATCTATATTTATGGATTTCATCATAGGGTTACCTAAGGTATTGGGTAAAGATTGCATCTATTTGGTGGTTGATAGATTTGCTAAGTTTGTACACTTATTTGCAATTTTAGTGACTTATACAACAATGCAAGTAGCTAATTTATTTTTCAAAGAGATTTTTAGATTACACGAGATGCCTAAGAATATTGTTAATGATAAAGAAAACAAGTTCCTGAGTATGTTTTCACGTGAGCTCTTTAGATTGATTGGGACTGATCTCTCATAGCACTAGTTATGGCCCACAAATGGTCAAATGGAGTTAGTGAAAATATGGATGGAGGGGTATCTCATAAAATATGTTTGTAGACAACAGAGAGCTTGGACAAATGGCTACACCTTGGTGAGTATTGTTATAATACTATTTATCACATGTCTATCAATTTTCCCCATTCATGGCTTTATATGGCTATGAGGTTCCAACTTCATGGATCTATTATTTGGTGATGGTAGAGTGCCTAATGAAAATGGATTACTACAAGAGAGTTAGGACATTGTGAAGTCACTAAAGGTAAATTTGCAACAAGCATATAATCAGTGATTGTATGCTGATCAACATCAAATAAAGCACAAATTTTAGTATGGGTACACGGTTTACTTGACATTGAATCCATATAGAAAATCTACTCTCAAGAGTGGAGCAGAGAAACTCAAGCCTAGTTTTTATGAACCATTCAGAGTATCTCAGATGGTTGGAGAGGTTCCCTATAAACTTGAGCCACTAGCTAGGAAAATGGTTCATAATGTATTTCATGTATCTAGGCTCAAGAAGACACTTGGTCATAATGTAGTTCCCTAATTAGAGTTTCCACCATTGGATGAGGAGGGAAAGTTGATATTGATTCTAGAGGCTATCCTTGGTACTAGAGAGAGGACGCTTTGTAATAGGGTCATTAAAGAGTTTCTAGTTAAATGGAAGAAATTTCAAGTAGAATATGCCACATGGGAAAATGAACAGTTATTGTAGAATCTAGATCTGAGATTGCTTGAGGGCAAGCAACGTTGGGAAGTTCATACTGTAATGTTCTCTTCCTAACCAGTGGAGTTGGTGGGCCTATAGCTTATCAATTGGATCACATAGGATATTGGGTTAAGGTTAGTGAACCTCAGAGGCAATTAATCTAATAATTTGGTAGCGTTTGATGTTTAGTTGAGATCACATTAGGATTATGATAGGATGCCTTTTTTTGGAATGATTTCGGGATAGTTTCAAATACTTACTATTTTAATTAAGTGAATTTTGAGCACCGACTAGGTTAGCTAGTTGGGTTACTACTTTTAACATTATTGGTGGGTTCAATTTTGTTGACTATCATAACATTTTATATAGTCTGGATGTTTTAAATAAAATAATGATAAGTTATTAAAGTTAAACCAAATATTTAACGTTATCATTATTATAATATTTTTAATGAATGGACTATAAAGGCCAGTTATAAAGTGAAAGATATTTTACTCAAAAGAATGAATGAGGCCTTTAATTGAGAGACTAAAAATTATTTTATTTTATTTCACATGGGTTAATGAAGAGAGCTGAAGTTCTTGGGAGAGTTATAAAAGAAAATTTATGAAATTCATTTCATATGCTGGTTTTGATATTTGATATTTCCATTTACTATAGGAGATTACTTCTTCTTGGTTTTTGAGGATGAAACCCCTTGTAGGAGATATTCTCCATGTTATTGAAAGATATAATCTACAAAATATGTTAGTGATTTGACACAAACATCACAGTTGGGCATCATTGTTGGTTTGATATCTATAGTATAGAGCATATTTGAGGATATTTGTGGCAACAAAAAGGATTTTAAAACATGTTATAGCACTACTTCTACTCTAATGTTGCTATAGTGATTTTGCAAATTTCAAATCAAAATTAGAGTTATGGATTTCTAGATTTAATGGGTATGCTTGAATTATGTTTTGAACGCATTTTAGTTATCTGGGTATTATTCAAATATTTTGATCATACATTGTAATCCAAACTATAAAAATATATGTAAGTTATATTAGTTTGTGTGTTTTCCTAATTTTTTATTTTTATTTTTATTTAATTTCATTGCTACCATAAATTTGAGTCATATATGTTGTGGGTTTTCTTAAATATTGTTATTTTATGAGTTCCTTCATTGCTGCAAATACTATTATTGTCAAAAAATAAAACAACGGTGTATGTTACAAAATAAGGCTTTGGTATGTTGTGATCAACATCATTGATTTTTCATTAAAACTATTGGTCTTAATCACATCAGACCAAAGCTATATCTCGAAAAATGTGAAGGGAATTGATCCAATATGTTCAAGGTATTTAGTTTTAATGGAAAATCAATGCCTTAATCACATTGGACCAAAGCCATCTCTTGGGAAATGTAAAGGGATTTGATCTAATATGATTAAGGTCATTGCTTTTTATCAACAACTTTGATCGAAACCTTTGTGATGTGCGTGTGTGCATGCGAGTGTGTGTCCAATTTTTTACCCTATATAGTTTAAAAATTAAATAAACATATTATGAGTGCGTTAATTATAAAATTAATAATGTATTACAATTAAATAAAATAAAAAGGAATAAACAAGTATCAAATTATTAAGAAAAATATTATTAAATGTAAATGGAAGGTACTTACTATTAATCATTCATTTAAAAATGTGTGGAACCTAACAATCTATAATCAACCACATAAATAAAAGGAAAAACAAAAGGACCAATGTCATAATTTTTTAAAACCAAAATGAGAATTTCTAGAGAATCAGTAACTTTCAAAGATTGACTACCAATATATCATTAGATAAAACTATTTCATAAATGCCACAAATAAGCCAGTTATGACATGCTTTTGGAGACTTGAACCTGCATAACTAGGGAAATAATTTTTCACCAAATCACTCAAGCTAAGATCCTTAGAATTTTAAAAGGACATAGGGGTGGGTTTTGATCTAGTTATGTGTGCTCAGGTCATGAAACCATTTAATATGACATGTTTGGGTGCAACCACACATTCAACCACTACCTTAAGATGCCCCCATGGCTCCAAGGAAGCACTAATGGGAATGCAACCTTTCCTAATGGTCTATTTATTTTTCTATGTGCTTCATGGTCTTTAAAGATGAGTGACCACTATGTCCATGAAATATTTGTGCCAGGAAGATCTACTTGAAAGGATCAATTCTTGCCAACTCAACCATGGAGCTTGACCCCAAGAGTGTTGAGAGGATTGAACCTGTGTGTGATATCCCCTGGTTAATATTTTTCATTCTTATAAATAATTGTAGTTATTTTAAAAGATTTGAGAAAGGGACACAAATTCCATTGCTTCAGGAAGGGGGTTTCTTGAGGAAATTATTGTTCTTTAAATAACAATCTTGGTTGGTGGGAAACAATTTAATGTGTTGATTGTACATTGAATTCAATTGAAAAGAGAAGGACTAATACAAGTGTCCTTTAGCCCAAATACAAACAAAGAAAAAGGACGAAAATATAGGAGCAACATGGGATGCATTGTCAAGAAAGGATTGTTGTGAAAGTCGTGAAGGAAAGAGAAAGACAGTTAGTCAGTTTAGGGGAGAGAGGAATGGAGGGGACATTCATCATGTCTCGACTTAGACATGCGTAGAGGGAAGTGAAAGGATAACATCAGTCAAGAATGCAATGTATGGGATTGATATGTAGAAACAAAAAGAGAGTTAAGAGGGAAAGGTAATCTTGACATTGAATTGAGCCTGGGAAAAATGGGGCACCAACTGAGGAACCCTCTGTGGAGGCTTATTGGATGATTGTTTTAGAGTGTAGGACTTTCATGTAAGGTAGAGGAATCCACTGGAAGCTTGTGGTTTGTGAACTTGTTGAATTGGGGAGAATCACGTAGGTGCTTGTGAGGGTTGTTGAACCACCATGAGTTCGCTTTGGATGAAACTCTGGTGCTTGAATCACTATGGAATGACCCAGGGAAGTGATTTCTCACTTGTGGATAGATTAACCACTATTGAAACTTCCCAATAATGGGCTATGTTCCCCTAAAAGTGAGTTGGAGTTCTTTGTATATTGAAATGTTGGCATGACCGTGTCTTTACCTAAACTGTATCAGTTATAAAGTTCTTAGCTAGTGGATAAAGGATGTGAGGGCCTTGTGACATTCTATTTAAGTTGTGTTGGTTGATTGAAAATACTCAGAAGCACCCTACCTCAAGCTTTGGAATATGGATCGAGGGTGAGAGTTTTCAGTAAGGCTTGGTTTTAGCTGTCTATGGTTGGGTGGAGATTCATAATCCCAGATGAAGTTATCAAAAACTTACAACATAAGTGTTTATCATGTATTTTCTATGATAATGAATGAACTGTGTAATCCTGGCTTGAATGGTTTGAAATGATTTCATCAATACATGAGACATGACTGTGTGATTCATATTTATAGGATTGACTAGTATGATGTGTTATTGTTTAAGGTCGTTGGGATAGTGTGTGAGAACATTGGCTATGTCATAGAAATATTTAGTATGAACATTCTTCTTTATTTCAGTATGATGACTACGTTGATTTCAATCTTGCAATAGCATTATTGTGTCACTATGTGGTAATATTAAAGATTTACTCTTGATTTATCATTATTGACTTGTTATTTTATATGAGGGTCTTCTTTAAGTGTTCAATGATGCATAACCTAGTCTTGGTATTTTAAATCCATTTTATCAAGGGCTCAATCTAATAAATCTATATCCTATGTCGTGCAAGGCACAACCTCATGAGCTTAAACGACTTGGTTTTATATTCCTGCACCTCATATAAAGTGTCATCTCTATTATGTATGCATTGATGTAGAATCCCTTAAGGTTTGGAACCATATTTTGTATGTGGTCTTAATGCTAAGATGACGTAGAAAATCCTTGCTTGAATGGTTAGTTATAACCATGGTGCACAACTTGATTGGTAGTCCACAGTGGGTATTGATATATTGGGAAATTTTATCATCAAGTTTCTTAGAATTATCGTCCAACACAAATGAGATGTTTTCAGTATTGTGTCATGGTTAGTTAAGTGGTAGCGCTTATGGTTCATGCCTGTAATTGGACTTAAGGGGAAAAATCTGTGTTTCTTTGCATGACGTTGATTTCCCTTATGGCCTTTTTGGCATCATATGCTTTTGGTTGCCTTTATAAGCTTGTCATATTGGTGGGTTCATCAAGAGGGGCCTTAGGATATCTAGACTAATATTGACATGTTCCCTAGAAGTTATTGAGGGCCCAAAGAGACTGAAAATCTCAAAGGGATGAATCGAAAAGTCCTTGGTTTGTGTTTCGTATCCTACCATTATATGGTCATAAGATTAGGATGGTTTCATTGGCTATTCAAAGCCCAAACTCATTACATTGTGGAGTGAGTCAATACGGAAGATAAGCCCTTATGAGGAGCCTTGTCGTTAACTAGTTCCTCTGTTCACCCCATGTGACTGGGTTCGTGATCAAGAGTGAATTCCCTTGTAAAAGGTGGTTGAGATCAAGTTAGAGAGTGAGATATCAACATTCGAAGGGAGACTCAGGATGATGTCATCCCGGAGGTGTCATTCTTGGATGATCACAAGAATTCGTGCAAAGTTAAGAGTCAGGGTGACATGGATTAGGTTGGGCTGGCAAGGTCGTTTGCATGGAGCTGATGATAGATAAATCAAAAATAAGTTTCATGCTTAGAGGTTTGCTCCCACATTACACCTAAGCTTGGAGGCTATTCCCCATAATATGAAGAGGAGCACACATTAATATGAGCAATATGATGTAAGCTCAGGCTGTATTGGCATACCCACAAGCTTGAAAAGTCATTCATTGGAGTTAGGTGGCTCATAGATGGGTTAGGCTGGAGGGTCAGCCTTGAAGCAGCTTGTAAAAGTGCAAAGGGAGAGGGTTGGGGAAACGAGCCCGAGAGATGGGGAAAATAGCAAACAATTAACACCTATCAACTAGATTATATGTGTGTGTGTGTATGTGTGTGGGTGTGTGCATATAATTTTCATATTAATGCATAAAATGGAGTGTGGAACACAAATAATAAATTCCAAGTCACACTGGGAGATTAGCCAGGTGGATATAGCCACCAGGTTTCCACATGGCCAAAATGATGAGGTGGCATTTTTTTGATTCGTTGAAACTTCAATGGTCACATCTCTTGATCTGAAGGTTAGATTGATGTAAATATTTATATCACCAGAAACACCTTTACAGGTCAAAAGAAATGGTGATTTCTAGCTAAGGTTTTAAGTAAGTCAAAAGATCAAAATTTTTATACCACATTTCCATAATAATACCTTGGATCTTGGGTTAACATAGTAACTATCCTCCTCCTAACCTATGTTTTGTATGGGATGAGGGGGGTTGTGTTATAGAGTAGTATCAGGGAATTCAAGTTCAACACTTAGACTGGATGGGCTCTATCAGGGGCAAGCAATAACAAGGGTTCCTACAAAGGAGTTTCAGTTTGATGTCTATAAGATTAACTAATCAAATATTTAGGTGTTGAAAATCATTATGTGGTGGATAGCATGCATGTATGAGTGTTGTTATGACTTTTTTATTTGAGTGATTAACATGGTACTAATGATTGATATGAATTCAATATTATTGATGTGCTAACTTGTGACATATTGTTTAGCTAACCTTGCACCACCAGATTCCAATAGTGAATCAGTGTAATAATGATTATGATATACTAATTTTGCTTAAAACTAAAAACTATGTGTGTGCGTGTGTGTGTAAAAACACATAACATAAGATGAAGGTCACCCAGAACAATAAAGAGTGGTACACCATAAATTCTGACAACCAAGAAATGAAAAACAACATGGTAGGATATAGCTCTAACCACACACAACATGGGGAAGAAGAAAGATCAGTTGGCCAAGGGGGAGGGCTAGACTCTCTTGACTTAGTGGATACCTTGTGGAGCCTATGAGCCAAGATTAATAGCCACAAGGCAGATAATGAAAGCTGGTAAGGGCTTAGGAAAAGCATGAAGAGGTAAATGCAGTTATACTATGAAGCCTCTTAGACTTGCAAAGGCATAGGCAATATGAGTTAGGGGCTATTCATAGAGACAGGTAGAGCCCTTTTGCATTAGAAGGGAAAATGAATGGTGCAGAGGGTAGCAGGCCCAAGAAGAGGCACAAAAGGGAAAGTGAAGACATTGTGTTGGGAAATACACTAATAAGCACCATTATGGTGGGAATTCTAGTTCTCCTACTAGGAGGCATTATTACCATCATCTTCATCGAAGAAAGGGAGGAAGGGAAGGGACTATATGCCAGAATAATTTAAGAGAGAAAAACCACCCACCTTTAACGGAGATATGAGGAACTATGAATATGTAAAATCTTGGCTTCTTGGAATGAGGAAGTTCTTCATAATCCATAACTATTCTGAAAACATGAAGGCAAAGGTAGCCACCCATAGTTTGAAGGGAAAATCAGACATATGGTGGGAAGATTTGAAGAATGTCAGGGGCATAACTGAAGAGCACTTGTATTAGAACATGTTTTAAGTGATCTTGAAAGGAAAATATTTATCTTGCAACTACTATGACAACAAAGGAAAATAATTCTACGAGCTCAAAATGAGACAAATGTCATACGAAGAATATGCCACCAAGTTCTTAGAGTTGTTAAGATTTGTTTTGTATCTTAAATGTGAGAAGGAAAAAATCAGCGTCCTACCTCTATAATTTAGAGATTGAATTGAGATCCATGAGCTTCAGGGATTAAATGATGTCATTAAAAATATGAAACACTTTTATACTTAGTCCAAGCACAGGTCAAAATTTAAATCTGATTAGAAGTAAAAAAGTAATGCCAAATTTAAGGGTTAATGGCATAATGTGATTGAGGAGTTTCTTATGGTATCTTCTACCCAAGAAATTCAACAAGGACCCATCACTAAAGCAAGAATCATTCAGCTTAAGAAGGAGCCAAGAGTTACGGAAAGGGTGTATACAAGTGTTGGAATTGTGGAAAAATTCACTTGAGGAAGGATTTCCTACAATGTAGGCACACTTGTGTGAAAATGTACAACCCAGAGGAAGCAAATATTGTGGGAGATGTGACATGTGGCATGCACAGGATCTATGTGGAACTAGATAATTAAGAGGCATATTATAAGGCTTCGATAATTGAGATGGAAGGTAATATTTGCAATAAAACCATTTCTGTTTTGATTGACCTTGGTTCTAATTATAACTATGTTAGCCCTGAGCTTGTGAGATGATTTCAATTAACCAAGAACCATATGAGGAATCCTAACTAGTTCAATTAGCCACGGGGATAAAGAATAAGGTCAAATATTGGGTGAAGGCTTTCCCAATGGAATTAAATGGGATGCCCACAATGGTAAACCTCAACGTCCTACTATTAGGTGTGCATGAAATATTGTTGGGCATGGATTGACTATATGCATGAAAGACCAAGGTTGATTATTTTGAGAAGTCAATCGAGCATCTAAATGAGCATGGGAAAGGGGGAATATTACTAGGGAAGTGAAATCCTACTTTAGTAAGGTGGATGAAAACCATGCAAGATAAGCACAACAATAGAAATTGGAAATGTTGTGCAAATTTCCAATGATGACAGAGTCCATAGGAATGTCGAGGGAGAGGAGAGTGACATAATAAAAAGATATGTTGTGATGCAACAGTGTAGAGATGTATTTCCATCATATGTGCCTGGTTTAGCTCCTCATAGAGAGGTGGATGTTTCTATTGAATTGTTGTCTGAGCAACACCAATGTCCAAGGCACCATATAGGATGAGTACACCTGAATTGGTGGAGATGAAATTACAACTTAAAGAAATGTTGGATAAAGGCTATATAAGGCCAAGTGTGTCCCCATGAGGAGAAACATTTTTGTTTGTGAAGAAAAATGATGGTACTCTCATATTATGCATAGACTACATACAACTAAATAAAGTGACAATCAATAAAATATATCCATTTCCATTGATCGATGATCTATTTAATTAGCTGAGAGGAGCAATAATATTCTCTATGATTGACTTAAGGTCAAGCTATCATTAGGTGCATACAAAAGGCAAGGACATCCACAAAAAACCTCTAGAATGAGGTATAACCATTATGAATATTGTAGGTTTTAACCCCGTACAGAAATTACCTGCATACGAATTCTAAATCACAGGAAAAACAAAAACGCGAGAGCACATAAAACACATATACACAGAGATTTCCCACTGGATCCCAAAACTGGGACTACCAACTTGATTTTTCATTATGTTCCTTTCAATGTTACAATACATATTTATACATGCCGAAGCATCCAATACCCATGGACCGAAAAAAACCATCGCCGTCCAAAACTGGGACCGAAAACCATCGCGTCCAAAAACATGTTGCGAAAATCATGCACAAAACCATAGGTGGGTCTGCCCAACCTAACATAGGGTCCAAAACCAAAATTTTCCGGGGTGCTGCCCCGGACCCCATAAAGTGGGGTTACGGGTACCCCTGAAACCCCCTGTTAACTATGTGGAAAGAATATAACACAACCCAACAATCTCCCACTTGTTGTTTTCTTTCCACAGGGGGCCACAGGAGAGCTTAGTCATTTTTCCAGCCTGAAATGCCCATTGTTTCTCTACACCAAGAGAACTTCTCAGAGTTCACAGATTTTGTCAATGCATCTGCAGTATTCTAAAGTGTCCACCTTTACCAGCAACACCTTTTTGTCTTCTATCATATCCCTCACAAAGTGATACTGAACATCAATGTGCTTTGTCTTTGAATGATAAGCAGGGTTCTTTGCCAAGAAAAATTGCACTTTGGCTGTCACAGTCTATCCTTAT
>APFE030484962.1:5670-15888 GCA_000404065.3 Pinus taeda
AGGTATAAAGAAAAAAAAACTATATTAAAATGTAAAAAATAAGTTAAATAAAATAAAGTAAAATTAAAATATAACCAGTATTGATTTATTTGAAGTATGGGCTTAACGTAAATTGAGAGGTTTTTTTTTAGTGAACACTCAATTGAGAGTCCAAAATATAGTGTGTAATTTTTCATTTTTTAAATTGTATTTTTGAATGTTATATAGTGTAGGTGTTTCAATAGTAGATACAACCCTCTAATGTTTAAATTGTATTTTTGAATGTTATATAGTGTAGGTGTTTCGGGAGAAACTAGGGTTTTGAAAAGGAGGCGACAGACGCAAGCTGGTAACGATGGAGGGGCATGGAGGAGGGAACTCCACTCCCTCCTCCAGTAATGTGGTTTCAAACAAAGGCAAGGAGAGGAGTCTGAAAAATTTCAGGAAACAAAAGGAGGCAGAGACAAAGACAGCTGGCACTCAAAAGCTGGTAAGTAGCAAATCCCTAGAAAAGGAAGGGACCCACAAGGAGGCGAGGAAGGAAGTGAAATCTAGAGATAGCAGTTAGAGAATGGAGAATATATCTACGATGGTACCCTACAAGCCCAAGTCTAACATCAAACCCTGCGAGGTCTTAAATGATCCTGCACTACAGGTGCACAGGGATCACATGGCAACTTATGCGGTCATATACAAGTTTATGGCTATATGGCCCACGGAGAAAGCGTTGTACGCATGGATAAGAAACAACTGGAAACCAAAGGGAGAAATAAACCTACATCTTGGGTCCAAGGGTTTTTTCACAATGGTTTTCACTAACCTGGAGGACAAAGACAGAGTTTTCGAAGGAGGACCCTACTTCTATGTTGTTGTTGGCCTCTACATGCGACCTTGGATGATGAACTTTGTTCTGGAGTGAGAAATGTTCACATCGGTCCCGATATGGATTATATTATACTCCTTACCTTTAGATTATTGCCTTCCATAATCCTTAAAAGCTATAAGTAATAAATTAGGGCATTTTATAAAGATTTCAGAGGTGACTCTATGTGGTAAATATACCTCCTTCACCCGCATATATGTTGAAATGGACTTATCGGGAGCACTCTCGGATGAAGTCATCCTAGAAGTTTATGATGAGGAATGGGTACAAGTGGTTGACTATGAACATATCCCATTCATATGCTGTAAATTTCATGAACATGGACATCTCTTCAGAGACTGCCCACTCAACAAAAGGGAGGATAACCTGAAAACCTGCACAGAAAAAGACCCTCAAGGTTTCACCAAAGTGGGAGGTAGAGGAAAAGGAGGGGAAAAAAGTACCAAAAGAAACCTAGCGAGAGCAAGCTACCAAGTCATAATAGCTTCAGGATTTTAGAAGAAAAGAGGAGGGGGGGGGATGGAATGAATAAGGAACCAGAGGACATCCATACAGAGAAAAGAAAAGAGGATAGCATGGAAATCATACAGGAATACAATGAACAAAAGGAGAACCCAACAAACACTACAAAACTTGGCAGGGACCATGAGACGACGCCAAGTGAAGGAGGTATGGAGGACCAAGATCTTGAGGAGATTCTTGAGAGGAAAAACCTTGAACTAGAAACGTTTCTAGAGCAGGGAACCAATAAAGGGATTGACTCTCTGCCACAAGAGGATTTTGATAGAGTATAATAGCTATTCATCTAAAGGCCTCGAACAACGTCTGTAGGAGTCAAAAGGAACTGCGATAGCCAGGAGAACATAGGGGTTAAATCAATGGAGATAACTTCAGGACACTCCTCCAAGAACCCAGGCAAGAAAAGAGGAAGAAAGAGATAGAATGAACTTCTGTTAGAGTGTGGGAAACTTATGATTAATTTAGGTAAGACGAAATATCTCACAAGTTACTCTTTCAGAACCCCATCATCATGAAGCTTACAACCTGGAACATTAGAGGCCTAGGAAGTAAAAGAAAACAAAGAAATCTCAGCAACAGAATAAAAGAAGAAAAACCAGACATGGTGTTTATATAGGAAACAAAATGCTCAGTAGACAAGATCAGAGAAATACATAGAAAATGGCTTATCAAATATGAGTACCTAGAATTCAAAGCAAATAACACAGTGGGGGGAATTCATACTCTTTGGAATCCTTAGAAATTTGAGATCCTGGATGCTAAAGCATCTAGGAACCACCTTTCAATGGTTATCCAACCTTTGGGGAACAAGGATTGTTACATGATCATAAATGTCTATGGTCCACAACTTCTTCAAGACAAACTCAGGCTCCTCACCTCTCTAGAGGAGCTGAGAGAGAGACATCCAGTAATCCCCTAGATTCTGGGAGGGGATTTTGACATGATCAAATTGCTCACAGAGAAAAAAGGAGGGACCAGAATGATAGGACGAGACTCAATTGCCTTCCAAAACTTCTTAAACAACATGATATTAGTGGATATGGACACAATAAATGGCACCTTCACATGGAATAACAAGAGAGGAGAAACCTCCTATGTTGCCTCGAAATTAGACAGATTCATAATTTCGGAGGATCTCCTTCTCTCCAATCACATCATGACATCTTTTATCCTTCATTTTAGAGGCCCGGACCACTGGCCCATCTAGTTGGAAGCCTCATTTATTGTTACCCTAAGGAATAGACCTTTCAGGTTCAAAAATGTTTGGCTCACTCACCCTGACTTCATCATTAATATTGGAAAATGGTGGGTGGAAGACATGCCACCCAAGGCACAAAAATGTTTCTCCTGCAACAAAGACTCAAACACATAAAGTTAAGGCTCAATGAATGGAACAAAAATGAATTTGGCAATATTTTTGAAGCCAAAAGAGAAGTGAAGAAAAAATTATAGGAAACCAATCAAATTCTCATCATAGAAGGCTTCATAGAGGAGAGGAAAATGCAAGCGGAAATGCTACAACAAGAATGGGACAATAGATTCCAGCAGGAGAAAATATTCTGGAGACAGAAATCAAGAGTACAATGGATTAAAGAAGGTGAGAGAAATACTAGGTTGTTCCGCAAGTCTACCATGAAACGCAGGGCAAATAATCGGATCACAAAACTCATATATCCTCAAGGGAAAGAGCTAAATACTTACAAGGAAATGGAAACTGTTATGGTACAAAATTTTCAAAACATAGTAGAGGAGACCATGGCAGACAGATCTCAATTCACCAAGAACTTCACCCAACATATTCAAACACTGCTTACCAGGGAGGATAATTATAACCTCAACAGGCCAGTAACAAAAGAAGAGGTCAAGGAAGTAATCAAAGAGATGCACAATGGAAAAGCTCCAAGCCCGAATGGTTTCAATGTCTACTTCTTCAAAGCATGCTAGGAAACTATCAAATAAGACATTCTTGATGTGGTGGAGGACTCGACAAAATCAAGAACTATTTTGAGAGCGCTTAATGAATCCTTCATAGCATTAATCCCTAAATGGGAAAAAGCCATGACACCAGATAGATTTAGACCCATAGCTTTATGTAATGTGGTGTACAAAATCATTTCCAAAGTTGTGGCTAACAGACTTAAACCTATTCTTCCAAAGCTAGTGTCAGAGGAGTAGATTGGATATGTGGAAGGTAGACAAATTCTCAATAATATCATTTAATCTCAGGAAGTGGTTCATTCCCTCAAGACCAACAAGCAAGCAGGTATGATAATGCAGCTAGACACAGTGAAATCTTATGATAAGCTAAGCTAGTCTTACATCAGGGAAGTTCTTAAAGCTTATGGCTTTGACCACAACTATATTAAGTGGGTCATGGCTCTGGTTACCATAACTAGTTTTTCAATCCTTCTTGATGGCTCTCCATCCAGAACCATCAGGCCATCAAGAGGCCTCAGGCAAGGAGATCCTCTCTCCCCGTTCCTCTTCATCCTCATGATCGAAGCATTGGGCAAAGCGATCATTTTAGCCAAGGAGGAAGAAAGAATCCAGGGACTCAAACTTACTTAGAATGGGGACACATTGACTCATCAACAATTTGTGGATGATACTATGCTGCAGGGCATTCCCACATTCAAGGAAGCCAAAGCTTTCAAGAAAATCTTGCAGGATTTCGCAATGGTTGCACTGAGGCAAGCCTCACAAAATTGAAAGTTTTATTTTTTAATACTAATATTTTTGTTCAAAGAAATCTCTCTGAAATTCTTGGCTTTCAAAGAGATCGTCTTCCCTCCAAATATATTGGAATCACTCTCACTGATAAACCTCTAAGTAAGGAAGTGTGTGATTCAGTTATGAATAAACTAAAGGACAAAGTCAACGACTAGACTAGCAGATCATTGAATTTAGTAGGAAGGCTAATTCTTACAAAGGTTGTTCTACAAACCATTCCAATGTTCATGTTTTCAGCCCTTCCTATTCCAATAGGAGTCTTACAGCAAATTAGGAACATCCAAAGAAACTTTCTCTGGGGTAAAGGAGAAGAGAAAATGAAATGGGCTCTCATTGCGTGGGACAAGCTTTGCAAACCTAAAACTCATGGTAGTTTGCGTCTCCATGACCCGGACACTCTAAGAAAAGTTTCGGGGGCAAAACGTTGGTGGAGATGGCTAAAGGAAATGAGAAACCCCTGGGCTAAGCTTTGGAAAGAAAAACATGCAATGGATTGGTAGGAAAAATACCACATTCAAATGATAGGACACATTAGGGGTTCCCAAATTTGGAACAATGCTTTGGAGAATAGAGCCTTAGTTCAGAAACACAGTTTCTAGGAGATCAAAAATGGGAATCTAGCTTGGTTCTGGGAGGACAATTGGCAGTAGGAACACAACCTCTATAGAGAAGGACTGGACATCATCAAAAGTGATACCATTAATAAAGGACTGAAAAGGGTAAGTGACTTTTGGGATCATTCACGAGGCACAGGTAAATGGAGAATTTGGAAGGTACCAGATTACAGTGAAGAGACCCCTTTGAAGGCCCAAGCTCAAGTTCTTGAAGCAATTCTGGAAAAGGAGAAAATTTTTACTTCTAGCTCGAATGATCTACTAAGATAGGGCAAAAACAATGGTGGCATCTTCAACCTCAAAGAATCCAAGAGATTAGTCACTGGACTTAACTATCCAAACCCTGACAAAACTTGGAAAGATCTTTGGACGAACCCACACTGGATGAAGATCAAATTGTTCATGTGGATGGTACAACATAAAAAGATTTTGACTTGGGAAAATCTCAGAAAGAGAGGTTTTACCTGTCCATCAAGATGCCAATTATGTGGTCTGAAGGAGGAAACTATGGATCACCTTCTTAACCTCTACTCCTTCACCTCCACCTTATGGTACTAGGTGGCCTCTATATTCAACCAAACAACCAGGAATGAAAATGACATTACTGAAACTTTAAATAATTGGAGGAAAGACTTGTCGTAAAATGAAACAGTCAATTTAGCCTGGACTTTGATCATGAACCCCAAAAATGGTTAATTATATGGGCTCATTTAGCCTCCTAATTCAACTTAATCTACCATTCTCATTAGTTTATTGCATTTTTTTTATTATATTTATGCTAATAGAGTGAACTGGGTTAGTCATTATGCCAAAAAGTCTAATGTGTGCTTTATGCAGTTTTTTGTTCAATTTTGAGACAAAATCAAAGGTTTAATGAGCAGTTGGCAGCCAAATTCGTGGAAGAACAAGGGAAAGGATTTGTAGGAAGGTGTCCCCTTCATTTATGGGCCCTTACCTCAAATTCTCCATGAAAAACTCGAAGCACAAGGGGCAGCCAAGCAAGTCAAGTAGGACAACTGTTAATTGCAAGTTTTGACAACCGAGTTCCTAAAGTTCAGGAGTACTGTTGGGGTCCTCAATTTGATAAATAAGAAGGCTTAGGGCCTCAGTTAAGTTAGTCAGATTTTAGTCAGATTGTAGTTAGATTTTAGTTAGTAGATTAGTCATTTTGTTAGTCTATTTTTGCACTTTAGTGCAGCTCTGTATTAGCACATTTTCGAGCTTTTTCTTGTAGACATTTTTTGGGATGTAACTATTATTTTTTGATCAATAAACATGAATCCAGCTTTGCACCAGCTCTAATCTTTCTTAGGAGGTTGTATCTCTTGGGGTTGAGCCCAACCCAAGTGCCAGTACCTCCTTTGTGCAATTTTATGTGTCTTTGTTGCATTCAGAAAATAATTTATGTTATTTGGGTTAAATTCTTGTTTTGTTACTTAGGTTGTTTTTGATGGTTAAAGTAGCTTTTCATGATTTAGGTTGATTTGAAAGTTTGTTAAAGGAAAATATCTGAAAAAGGCCATCAATCAATCCTTGATCTCATCTCTCCCTCCTTGGGACCATGAGCTGAGACTAAGGCATACTTGCTGCCACAAAACCATTGTTTTTGCCTTTCCATGCAATTGATAGTGTTAGATTTTTAGTTAGGAATGTTGATACCAGTTGTACTTGCATGTTTAGAATCTATTCTTTCTTACTTTCCATAGTTATCTTGCATGATTTTCTACCAATAAACTTTTGTTCATCATGTGTATGGTTTTTAGGTCAAAATAGCTAGATCTTTGGTTTTCCTAGTCTTTGTTTGATCAGTTTTGGAAAATAGTGTGTAGAACACCTGTGATTCCTCCTTGTCTATCCTTCCTCCATCATACCACTTGCTCCAACCCCTAATTCCAGATTCCTTCCCTTCATTCACCACCCTTTTCCAACTTGACCTAATTTCCATATCTTTGTGCAACCTTGCTCCCTACATCCTTGAGCAAATCCAACCATCTTCATCACTTCTTAGTTTCATTTACCAGGTCCTAGACCCCTTCACATCCTCATCCAACCTCCATTTCCACTTTCCCACCGTTTTTCCACCATCAACCCTCCAAAATCCTTTTTCAGATCTTCCTGTAGAACATCTTGTAAAACCCCTACAGACTTCCTATAGAAGTTCACGTGAGCGGTTTTTCGAGATCTGATCATTGTGAAACTCTCTGGAAGGGTGTTAGGGACCCCTTAGGCCCTCTTCTCACCTTCCCAGCCTTCTGTAAGCACCCACTCCATTTCCTTTCGCCAATCAACCTCTTCACAGTCAAAAATAGTTAAAGCACATGCATAATAATTCTGCGAAATTACTCAAAAATGGAAAAAGATGTTTTTTTCATATTTCTCTTTAGAAGTAGCTTAGTCACAAGCATTTTACCTTTCCAATATTCAATGGCATCCATTTCCACCACTTTCATCTCTTTTCTTGCACCAGCAGGGTTAGTCAGTAAAACTAGGGTTTGTTAGGGTTTGCGTTTCTTTTCAGCTTTTAGCTTCTTTCTGCAAGTAGACTAGCCTCCTTTGAGTTAGCTTTCATCCATCACAGTTAAAAGCTTCTTCTAAGATCTCATAAAAGTTGACTTAAGCTCCTAGCGGACTTGTACCAGCTGCTCAAGTGACAGCTTGCGGCAAGAGCTAGTACTTGTGTATATAACACTGTCGCTTCCAAGTTTGTTACGAACAACTGGGTTGATAAAATTAAAGAAGGGAGTCCCAGGAGTTGCAGCATCATTGCTGCAATACTGGAGCCCACCATCTCGCCAGGATTTTTGATCTAGGATGTGTGGAAAGAATGCAACAACGGGATCTTCAAAGCTCAATCTGGTTCAACACAAAGCATCATGGCTTAGATCCTAAAACAACTCAAAGAAACAGTTAATGCCCTTCTGAAGAAACCTCCTGAGAAACCCCCTGGACAACAGGATGCTAACATTGTTGAACTACTGGGGCTCCAATCACATGCCCCTCAGGGCATAAAAAAGAAATCAAGGCACATATCAGAAGGAAAGACTTTCTGGGAACCCCTTCCCCATGGCTTTTTGAAAAATTTGACATAGATGGAGCCTCAAAAGGAAACCCCGGGGATGCTGGTTACGATGGAGTCATAAGAGATGAAGAGGGAAATATAAAAACTATCTTTAATAGTCATTTGGGAAGGGCAACTAACAACATGGTGGAACTCATGGCCATAGAGCAAGGCTTAGAAATTCTGATTAATCACAATTTACACAACACAATCATAGAGGCAGACTCAGAATTAACAATCAATTTGGTCAAAAGGATAGGCATTCGCACAACACTAGACAAAGTTTCAAACCACTGAAGACTTTCACAGGTCTATCACCGAATTCAATCTCACCTTATAATACTCAAAACTCTTAGCTTTGTTCATGTGTGTAGAGATGCTAATGGAGCAGCGGATCGGCTTGCTAATGAAGGGGTGCTTTGTATAAGAGGCAACAAGTGTTGCTCATGAGAGTTGGTTCCTGCAGGACTACTGCGTGAGGACTGCTACACTCTGGCGTGTGCAGACAAAGAGCAGCACCAATACATGAAGGGTATGTAGCCAGTCAAAAATGAAGAAGATGGTTGTTAAGGGTTTAACAAACATCCTACAAGAGAATTGGTAATTTTGGGCCTCGCAGATGGACGGAAAGCAAAGGAGAAAGACTACGAAACCAAAAGGAGGCACCAACAGCTATGATAAAGCACATGGTGGTTTTGCTATAGTTACAGTGATTATTAGGTGTCCACATTACCATAAATGGATTTGCAGAAAGGTTTCTAATGCCACTATCTAGTCTACACGTGGCCTAAGAAGGAGAGAGAATATTGCCTTCATCGGGCGAGTATTACTCGCTCTTCTCTTCAGCCCAATATCCATCAAAGTTGTTGGATCTAGAGGTTGCAAATCTACGACTGAGGTTTGTTTTGCTTGTTTGTTGGTGGGACCGGAATGTCTTCCTCACATGTTCTTGCTCAGGAGCGGGTTGAGGAATTTCGAGCGGAATAGTTGCTCGATGGTTATCCACTTTGCGGATTCGAACTATTTTCATTGTGGTTACTTTTTCTATATTGGATCCGCTTATTGGTATTTTTGGGCCCCACAGATGGAGAGTAGGCAAAGGAGAAAAAGCGTGAAACCAAAAGGAGGCACCAACAACTTCGATAAATTACATGGTGGTTTTGCTACAGTAACAGTGGCTATCAAGAGTCCACATAACCATAAATGTTTTTACAAAAATGCCTCTGATACCACTGCACATTCTACACGTGGCTCAAGGAGGAGAGAGAATACCACCTTCATCGAGCGGGTATTCCTCGCTCATCTTTCCAGCTCGATATCCTTCACAGTCGTTGGATCTAGTGGTTGTAGATCTACGGCTGAGATTTGTTGTGCTTGTTGGTTGGTGGGACCGGGCTTTCTTCCTTGTACATTCCAGCTCAAGAGCGGGTTAAGGGATCTTGGGCAGAACAACTGCTCGATGGAGATCCACCGTACTGATTTGAAATATTTTCATTGTGTTCTCTATTTTCCACATTGGGTCTGCTTATTGACTTTTTGGAGGTTTGGTTTAGAAGGTTTCTCAGTTTTGTGGGCCCTTAGCCTGGTTCTTGAGCAGTTAGCTTAGATCCATATGCACAGGGCACCAGTGGTATTTTATGTAACAATTTTTTAGCTTCATATGAATAGAACGTTTGTTTCTTGCTTAAGCACAAAAAAGAATGTTATATAGAGTATATAACTTAAATTTGTAAGTCTAAAATCTCTTGGTTGGATTTCATAAAAAAAACACTCTAAAAATATTGCCATTACTTTGAACATTTTAACAATAAAAATATTTTTTTTTCAATAGCTTTATATGATATGTACATATTTAAAAAAAAAAATATTATTATATACAACATTAAAATATTTTCTACTAACATTTTTTACTTCTAATTACTTTACATGAAATCATATTATATTATATTAATAATTAACTCAACATGCATATCATACTTACACATCACCAGGCTGTAAAATGAGCCTCTCCACTCAAAAAAACCAATTAAAATTCTATAAAAATCTAATATGTTATTGAAACATGTTTCTAATACAATATTTAATAAAAATTCCAATAGCAAATACATTTTTACCTTTACCCACTCTAATAAAACATGAAAATAAAGGTTAAAATTTATTTTAAAGAAAGTTACATTAAAAGTTACTTATTATACATTAAAAAAAATAAAAAAACATAAAAGCAATTAAAATTTTATAAAAATCTATTAAGTTATTGAAACATGTTTCTAATACAATATTTAATAAAAATTCCAATAGCAAAACATTATGAAATTAAATTTATTATTTTTAAATAAATTTTATTTCTATTTATCTCATATATAATTGGTTGAAATGTCTCCACTTTCATTCTGTAATGATGGCAAGAATTGACTTTTGTGTACTCTATTATTAAT